>LPNX011103680.1:147977-162865 GCA_001517045.1 Pseudotsuga menziesii
CACATCTTTTCCTCTCACACTCTCTCACACACACATCCACATGTCACCCCACCCTAGTAAGGACACCCCCCCTAGTATAATTTGGCCAAAAATGATACCAGCACCCTCAAATAAGATATGGCAACCTGAAAAATATACTACAATAACCTGAAAATAGAGTACATCTCACACAAGTGGAGGAATAATCACTACATCACCATCAAACCCTTTGATGCTGCCTCTGCCATGGCTATTCTTAAACATCTCCGAGCCTTTATATTGTTGAGATCATGCCCATAATGTTGTTGTTTATAATCTAAGTATAGGTGTGCATCTTGTAACATGTATAGGTTTTTTTATGTTGATTTTGACTTCACGTATTCCTTATTAAGTTCCCAAATGTGTCTTTTCTTGCCCAAAATTGACCTATTGCAAATAATAGTTAGGAAAACAATAGAAATAAAGCTAGCTAGAAACCACAAATTGTATCCTCCACACATTTTTACTTTATTTAGACCATTTGCATTATTTACAGGGTGGGCTCATTCACTAGTCATTATAATGACAAAGTTGTTGTTTCACTCCAAAAAAATGTTACAAGAAAACATAGACTTCATACAAACAACTCAAACAGTGCAATTCCAATGCATACCCATATCTTCATATATTCCTTATACACATGATATCACATTCATAGTACATTTTTTTATTCCATTTCCACAATAAAAAAAGAATATCACAACATTGAAGGGAGGTTGAAGAATGTTGTGAAACTCACACTGAATGTGTGATGGGAAGAATCGATTTGATTGTTGCATATTAGTAGCTCCCTTCGTACAAGAAGGAATATCATACTGATTGCTTTCATTGACTCATATCAGTAGCTCCCTTCAAAAAGAGACAGGATGAAGGAAATTCCAATAAAGGTTGTCATGATATTTTCATATTGTTCACTAGGAAGGTGCATGATATTCAACAACTACCCAACCAAGTTTACAACTATGCCTGAAGTTGTCAATATCTCACATAGCTCAATTCCTTTCATGCCTCACAGTTAGCCAAATGAATTTCAATCTGAAAATGAGTTGTGGCATTATTTGAAAAAGTGTAGAGAACACATATCTATATGTATACATATACCTAGCATGAAATTTATAGGTAGAGACTCCCATTCTAGTCTTATATGCAGGGTTGTCTCTGAAGTCAAAAGCTTGGTTTTTTTCTCACCAATATGTGTTGGAAACTACCATAACCAAGATGTTTGGGATTTCAAATGAAATAATGAATTGTAGGCCCCCTTCTAGGGTTTACACAATGTTTTTGAAGGAAAGATGGTACAAATTTCAGATGGATAGATTAAAGAACCACTTACTCTATGAAATATATAACCCTAAATATTTTGCAAAAATCTACTAGTAGAGTACAGAAGAGGAAAAATAAACCCAATCTCTCAACAAGATAGAATAGCTCATTGAAGCAATAGAGCTATTATGGAAATGGATTGTTGTATGTAGCATTCTCTTTAGGGTGATTTTATGTTATGGGGGAAGTATTCTTCAATACCTATGATTAAGCCGCTAAATCCCTCTTTTTACAAGGCCATTTATGCAATGATGATATAGTGTCTTAGGCAATGCAGGCTTAGTATTTAATGAATATTTGTTTTAGTAAAACATAAATTTAAATGATTTGTTTAAATTTAGTTATTTAGGATGGTTGGAGGTGAGTGACTAGTGCCAATAACCCTATTTTTAATGTGGAGTCTTAGGGCTTCTAAGAGGTCTAGAAGTTATGAATGGATGGGATTAAATATGCTATGCATACATGCAGAAATTTACCCATGAATGCAAGATTAGATGGATAGACATACATGTAGAAAACCTTTGCGTCACATAGCCTACATAGAAAAGCACACAACAATTGATGAATCTCCCCTTTTTCACGCCCATAAGCTTACATTCATACCCACAAAGCTGAGCTTCCAAAGCTGACTGTCATCCTCTGCTACTATTGATATTCTGCTTGTGTGTTTTTGGTATTTCTGATTTATTGCTGATTGTTGATTATTTCAGCAAAAACCAATGATTGAGATGATCAAACAGAACTTTTTTTAGTTTTCTTTCTATTTGTTTTCTCTTTTGAAGTTGTTTTTATTCCTTTCATACGTTGCAATAGTTTAGGTTTGCCGAATTTTGGGTTTAGGGCCCCCTTGTTATGTATGTAGAGTTTACTTTGTTGACATTGTTTTACCATCTTAGTGTTTAGCAAGTTTTCAGTGCCATGTACTACTGATGATCATCTTTATGCAACGTATTATCTAGTTTTTTTGGCACCATGTACAACAGCTTATGATCATATTTACTGTGGTTATCAACTAGAATGAGGGCTGCACTGCGTTATCAAGAATGACGATTGCACTAAATATATATGCAATTATTAATTTGTTGAATCTGAATAGTTACATTTGAATGGTAATCTGTATTTGTAAAATTGACCCTTTTTTAATAGCAAAATGATAAATTTTAGATGTATAAGTTTTTGGTATGGTTTTGACACATAATTCATGTAGAATTTTGACCACTCCTTGTTTTATTTGAGAACATGGTTGCAAATAAAATTTAAGACAATACAGAAATGTAAATGCTATGATCAAAACTCATTTTCAAGGGATACAAATAATAAAATAAGTTAAATGTTACAAGCATTTAATGTCAATGAGTGTGTTCGTATTGTGTAAGCATAAAATATTTATGGTTCAATTAGATGTAGATGATGAACTTTATTGTTGGGTTGATTTTTTAAGCTTCCATACGAATATAGACCTCCATATACTATGAGGGATAAGGTGAAAATTGTTTTGCCATCTTCATGCTCATGTTTCATTGAATGAAAAGGCTGCATGGTGCACTTTCATATATGAAGCTCGATGAGTGTGAAACTAATTCCAAGTGAGTGGAATTGTTTTAGAATCTTCATGACATAAATAATGGGGATAAGATCACCCTTGACACATTTGTGAAGCTAAAATTGTTGTATTTTATCACCATCACTATTCATGGAACATAATGTTCTTGTTTTTCATCACCCTATTTTCAAAGTTTTGAGTATGTGCATGAGTTATTTTTACAGCACACCAAAAAGACTAAATACCAATATGTGCGTGACTTATTTTTTCAGTGGACAAAAAACACCAACATACCAAGATAATCAATGCATCAAAATGTATCATTAAGTCATGTGTCCATATTATAAATAGTTGTAATTTTTCAAAACTACTTTATTGTCATTTTGAACTCATATATATATGAATGTAAGATGAGTTTATGGTTGGCATGTATGAGCATGCTGAAATAGATTAGAGTTAGGGTTTGAATATCTTCTTTGGTGCACATAATATAAGGAGATTGCATGAACCTATCTTATGACTATGACAAGGTTTCCGTTGTAAACAAATTGTGAATATTACATGGATGAATCTTGTCTGCACCCAAACAAAAGGAACTAATAGAACACACATTTCCTACAATAGAACACACTTTTCAAAAGGAACTAATGATTTAAATGTCATGGAAACCCTTTAGACATGATAGATAAAAATAAAGGGAAATGATATTTTCAAATAAGGAAATGTATTTCATTATAATTTATATCTATCATGGTGGAAGAATATGCTCATCAATACTATGAGTTGATCATCTACAATCAAGAACTATTGATAAGAAAAATAGACTATTGGTTTTAATGCTCATAAAATCTTAAGGTTATGGTAATGGATTTTTCTATTGAATATATCAGGACTTTGAGCTTTAATGAAACTTATAATCAAGAACTATTGAAAATATAAATACACTATTGGTTTTAATTCTCGTAAAATAAGGTTATGGTAATGGATTTTTCTATTGAATATATCAGCACTTTGAGCACACACAACTTAAGTAATTTTGAGGAAGGTCAAAGAGGGAGGTTACTAAAATTGATATCATTGTATGTAACCATTCTATTTGTAGAAAAAAAAAATATTAATGAAAATGAAACCAGATGCAATGGAGTTGTAATCCTTAATGTTCTTTCATTTTGTTCTCAATCCAACTTATTTTCATTACACGTCAATTCCCTCCATTTCTACATTACAGAAGGTTGTCTTCACATAAAGTTGAAAAGAATGTTTCAATATATTATACTCCTTTGCTTTAAGTGTTTCCCTCTACATGTGAACAATAAGAATGAGAAAGAGCTTCTCTTAGTTTTGAGAATTATATATATATTCTCTACTGACAAGGCCTACCACGTGAAGGTGGAAGCTCATTTGGCCCCTCCCACCCACCCACCCACCCTAGAATCAAAGAACAAAAATTCGTCAACCTTGATGTATTTTTTATTAATACGAAATATGCCAGTGACATATTATCAAGAATGGCATTATGATATTCTATCGATAATTGCCATTGTCAATACTTGGATTTTTTCTACTCTTCACTTCCTTCAACTGCAACCGGGCTGCTATGACCAAATGACTATATTGATAACATATAACATTTGACTTATAGTCTTGAAAAAGAATATGGTATTTACATCTCCTTACTTCTGTAAAGAAATGTCCCATTATAACCATTGAACCCACACCATATGTATAATTTGACGGGTATTTAAATTCTTGCATCAACGTGCTTTTTGACCTAGTGCATCTCAATAAATAATAATGCACTTTTTTTGAATTATCTATCGGTGCAATGACAGCAAATACATCACCTTCTCTAACCAAATCAGAAACACGATCATAATCTTTGTCAATCACAAGTGCTTCATTATCGTGCTCTACATCACTGATATTTCCAAATGGGGGCAATGGTGTCTCCATGGTTTCACAAATTTGTTAGTATGGTTATTACACTCATCCAAGGACTCTACATCATCAATACATGCAAGACAAAAGCAAGAGTACTTTCGTTTCATGATTGCGTGTATATTTTCCATTTTCTTACTCCTAATGGAGTGTAAGCCCCTTGTTTTTGGGATTGCAGTACAATTATGTGGCATTGATCTATCAACATCACCCATTGCAATATTCCAGAAAAACCTTCTCACATTACCTATCCTTTCATTGAATTCATGGCTCAAATTTTGTTTGCACCAATTAACAACATATTTTGAATTTGCAAGGTGAGAAGCAAAGTGATTCATTTGATATCTCCTAAGTGCACATTTCACGCAGGCCCCAGCACCATCATGTTCTCCTTTTCCATGTCCCATTTCAAAAAAGCTCCATGTTTGGAGAATAGCCGTGTTTCTATGAAGGCGAGACAACCATAAGAATGAGGGCGCTGGTTTAAATTGACCAGCACAACCATTTATCCACACCCAATGTTCTTTGAAAGTGATATTTCGTCTTGATAATTCTTTATAAATCATACCAAAATAATGTTGGACATAACATGTATCATGTGTACGATCATCACTAATGTAGAAATGATACTCCTTAATCACTTCACGATTATTTTCATTGCTATCAAATCCATCGACATCAAGCTCTGCATGTCTATACATAATATGAACAAGTATAGATACCTGATCTGAATGATAATACTCACTTTGTATCTCCTTTTGCAGAGTGAAAGTGTAATTTTCAGCAAAATCAACAATGGATAATATTGTTCCTTTTCCAAATACATCTCGTGAATGCTTGAACTGTAAGTCCTGCCATCGTGCTGAGTGAGAGTGCTTGATATATTTATATATTTGATCCCTAAACAAATTCATAAAATCTGTCAAAGAGATATCACTTTCAACTAAATTAAACTTTCTTGATGTTGATGTTGAATCTGTAATAGGAGTATAATCAACATATTCATATGTCTTCCATTTCACATTGCGATTTGATATTTGAGGATTGTTTGCATCAATGTGGTAGTTAGTATTGAAAAGGGCCAAATCAGAACATTCCTCACATTTTTTACCCCCGACGCAATGTTTCTTATAGAATACTTGATCATGCTCTTGTGCACATAGTATTTTAGATACAAATTCATGAACACTCATAGGAGGGGGGTTATTTGGCCAACACTGCATGCGACAATCTAAAAATGTCTCATAAAATAATTCAAATTATACATGGTATCGACAACAACATGTGTCACGAACAACGATGGTCCTGACATACCATGGTTTAAGCTTCACAAATGTGCTAAGGGCAATCTTCGCATCAACATTACTCTCCATAAAAGTTTTGAACATTTCCACTTGAGTGATCTATGTTATGTGTTTGGCATGATTTTCATAGTTTCCTTTCGATATACAATGTCACACAACATCCTTTTCATTTGGTAAGACACGAGAGTTTACATGCCAAAAATATTTCACCCTGTCTCTCACATTATCTGGAAGTCTATCTTGATAAGGTTGCTTACAGATAACACCTCAACATGCTACTTCATCATCCTCATCTAATTCAACTCTAACGTTTGTATGCTTCCATAAACTTTTTCTTGATGTTCTTAACATTCTTGCAGTAGTAGACAACAAACGACTGTTTACAGTGTTTTTTGCCACAACCCCTGTTAGAATAGATTTACGAGCAACCATGTAATTATGATAGCGTTTTTTTTCAAGTGATGCAAGGACCGATGTCAAATTTTGTGATACAATCTCATTTGATTTAGCCTCTTTGACATTTTGAATGCCCAATAATGTCATTGCATTTCTTAGATATTTTCGCTTTAACAACATATTTAACAATTGAGCTTGTTCTATGAAAGAAATACGTTGAAAATATTCTTTGACTATCTTTTTTACTCTATAGCGAGCTGTATGATCAGGCCTCAGAGGTCCCATTTCTTCAATTTTACTTGAATCCATATTCTCCAAAAACGTATCATTAATGACGATATTGTTGTAGCTTCTAATTAATCTATGTGAATTGGTAAGTGTGGTAGGATGTTGTATGTTTGGATGTCGACCCTGTATAAAAATAAATATATGAATTTAGCTCATTGTGAGTTCATTCAAATCAAATACACACACACACACACACACACACATATATATATATAAGTTTATATATATTATATTTAAGAAAAAATTATAAACATATGTCAAGATTTAAATTTACTCACCAATCATGGGCTCAATATCGACGCTACCCATAGTTTGCTCCACATTTTTCATTTCCTCGTCACTTCCATGCTCTTCATTTATTTCATCAACGTGTTCCTCGACAATCTACATTCCTTCATCACCACCATGTGCGAGGTTCACATTTTTCATTTCTTTGTCACTGCCAAGTGTCTCCACATTTCTTTCCATTGATCTTTTTTCTCTTAACTTTCTCATATTTTCACACTTTTGTCCTTCCTTGCCTCTTCATCAGTTCTGGTGCGATCATGTTTTTTTCCACAGTTCCTTCGATTTCCCATGTTGAAGGAATTAAAACCTAAAATCCAATGCATGAGAAGATATGAGAATTGGGAGTTACATACATACATTAAAAAAAAGATAACAACAAACCTAACAAGAGTAATATTCTAAGCACTATTGTATGAAAAACTTATAGGTACATGCCAAAACAAGGATTTGCACCAAAGAAAGTAAAATTACCTAGAAGTAGTCTCAAGAAAATGCCCGCCATATTTAAATCATAGGTTAAAGTAAATTCCCGTAACATATGGTCAAGCTGTACGCTATTTATATTTCTACCTAAACATGATCTCAATTTGTATTCAGCATGTCTGATGAAAAACTTATGGATATGCCAAAATAGGGTTTCAAGATAAATTTTTGAGAAAGTCCTGAAAATGACCAAGTGTTGGAAAACTGGCTCAAGTGGCCTTGGGAAAATTCCCGCAATACCTAATGGGTTAATGATAAAAATAATTTGAAACTACCATGCTCTAGATTGTTAAGAAAGATATATCTCCATAGTCTTAGTTTTCACAGAAGGTATTTGATGACAAAATTAACAGCCTGCCAAAATAGGGGTTCAAGTTGCTTTTAAACCAAAGTAGCAAATCTGCCTAAGCGGCCTCAGGGAAATGTCTGCCATAGTTTGTGGGTTGAAGAAAATTATCGCACCATATGGTCATTGTGTAGATGGGTGTTTTGTCTACCTGCCCACATCTTCAGATCGACTTGAAAGTTCCTAAGGAAGAAGTTATGGATTTGCCAAAATAGGGTTTTAGGATAAAATTTGGAGAAAGTACTGAAAATTCCGTAAGTGTTGGAAAACTAGCTTAGGTGGCCTTGATAAAATGCTTGTCGTACCTAATGGGTGAATGATTAAAACAATATGAAACTACCATGCTCTAGCTTGTCAAGAAGGATAACTCTCCATAGTCTTAGTTTTCACAGAATGTGTTTGATGACAAAATTAACAGCCTGCCAAAATAGGGGTTCAAGTTGCTTTTACACCAAAGTAGCAAATCTGCCTTAAGTGGCCTCAAGGAAATGACCACCATAGCTTGTGGGTTGAATAAAATTACCGCACCATATGGTCATTGTGTAGATGGGTGTTTTGTCTACCTGTCCACATCTTCAGATCGACTTGAAGGTTCATGAGGAAGAAGTTATGGATCTGCCAAAATAGGGTTTCGGGATAAACTTTGCAGAAAGTCATGAAAATGACTAAGTGTTGGGAAACTAGCTCAGGTAGCCTTGAGAAAATGCTTGCTATCATTAATAGTTGAATGATAAAACAAATCTTAAACTACCATGCTCTAGCTTGCTAAGAAGGATATCTCCCCATAGTCTTAGTTTTCATAGAAGGTGTTTGATGAAAAAAATAAGAGGCTGCCAAAACAGGTGTTAAAGAAGATACCTTGATAAAAATCAAAATTTGTGGCCTGAAGAATTCAGATAATGCTCTGCAAACTCGGATATGTGAATTCCCGGCTGCAATATGGATATAATAACTCTCCGCAGAAAACCACTTTGCCAACTTTTGGCTGAAAAACGCTCTGCCAACTCTTGGCTAAAACACGCTCTACCAACTCTTGGCGGAAAAACACTGTGCAAACTCTCGGCTGAAACACTCTCTACCAACTCTCGGCTGAAAAATATAGTTTACAACTTCTCGATTAAGATAGATAAAAATTCTCTCAGATGAGAGATTATTTATACACCTCTCGAGCGAGAAGTTTAGGAATCTGGTTGGAATCACCAGAGTTTAATGGTGGGCCCCTAAAAGATTCTCGAAGAAAACCCTCAGCCAAGATATATTTTATTTTTTCATCCAAGAGTTTAAAATAACTTTTGGCCGAGATATTTTCTTAACTTTGGGTTAGTTTTCAAGCGAAAATAACTCTCACCCGAGAAAATTTAAATCTCTCGGCCAAAAGGTTTTAGTCAACATTTCCAACACCATTTCTGCAGTTTTCAGAAATGTCTGACTTTAGCAAGGTTGAAACACTGCAAAAAATGAGAATTACATGTCAGAGTTTATACCAGTAGATACATCATTCAATCTACTTTCTCATCATATGTTTTTTTTTAATTTCATTCAGGATTTCTATTTTTGACGATTTTTTTTCTAAACTTTATCATTAAAAAAACTAGTGACTTAAAAATCAGTGACAATAAAAATTCAATATCGTCACGAAGACGAAGCCAAATGTTTTTTAAAAAATCACAAGGTTGTTCCTTGCAGTGTCCTCTTCAAAAGGGTGCTTTTAGTTTTTTTGATAAGTCACATATGAAAGAAAATGAGACGACAAAACCATGTGTCAATGAGGCACCGTTTTTTGTACATATATTATTTCGATAAATAATAAAAAATAGCATATAAGTCTGAAAATCCTAAACATATAGTCCATGCACAACTGCAATGAGTGTAGATTATGATTATACATTTCGTTTCCCTAAAATAACTAACTATCTCTAAGAAAAAGGAGGGCACAAAGGTCACTCATTATTCATACTTAAAACTTTAAAGTATATGTCATTGGTGCCCTACAAATTTTCCCCACTATATGTCGATAATTTAAAAAAAGATATGAGTATGTAGCTAATTCAATTCTCTAAAACATTTGTGTTTACTTCAAGTTGAAATTCCTAAGGGAGATATCGGTTTGAAGGGGTTGAAGTTGAAAAACATACAATTTTGCAATTTGTTTTGTCAAAAAACAAGCAAAAGTGTTTCCCAACTTCATGTTTTCACACTCGAATAATGAAACATAAATTTAAAATATATATAGTATAGATATAGAATAATGACACTAGTTTCATATGTAATATCAGAAAAATTACCTGATCCTGAGAAACAATATAAACCCCAATCTCCTTATTTTGAAAATGCATCTATGAGATAATTAATCAATGCTTGTGGTTTCTGGTAGATGTTTACAATCTCCCCTTTCAAATCTATTTCTTCATATGTCATTTTTTTAACCACGGCATTATAAGTCAATATTTGAATATATTTTCCTTCACACCTTTCATTGATTAAAATATATTCATAGGTATCATCTTTTGTCCAACATGCAAGATGTATGCTTTAAGTATCACTCATAAGTGGATCACTGCTCGAGCTACGGATATTAGGTTTATGCATGTAACATAATTAAATAATATTTGAATTAACTTATATAAAAATAAATTTCATTTCTAATTTTAAACGCTTAATAACACTACAATTATCTTACCAATACAGTTGCTTCCTTGAATTTGCTTTATCCTTGAAGGTTGTTAATACTGCTCCTCCTTCTACATATGAATGGAAAACAAGAAATATCCATAGAGGTGGTGTTGGACATCAATAAATATTGAAACCACTTTATTGAATAATTGGTAAGTATAAGACTCACAATCATAAGTAATGTTTTTGATACTGTATCTAAGAGGGATGTCTACAATTATTAGGGAGTACTCCTTCTTAGGAACAAGATTTGCAATGTTTGCACAATCACCAACAATCACTTTATATTGCCTAGTGTCTAGCCCATTCCAAACGTGATTATCATGGGTATCATCAAGTTCGACGTTTGCAAGGCGTTTCCTTCTTTGTCATTCTATTTTGGCTCTTTGACTATGAATTTTGAAAGAGTCTAGTACTGCACTCTTCTTTGGCAACTTTGAGAAAAAAATTATATTTATAAATAAATAAAATATAAATGAATTGGCTTGCAAAAAAAAAATTAGAATATATCATAAATCAACATACCTTTTTGTATGCAACAAAAAAATTTCTCAAGTTCTCTATGGAGCTTGAGTCTGGATAGTTGCACCTGACATCATCCCAACTCTTCTTCCCCAACATTATAACCATATCCTCTTGTATTTTCATGTAAACCTTATGACTACTATGATGTAAAATTAAATTAATTTTACAATCATATCTAATGATATAACATAATGCTTAATTAATAAAACATACTAAACTCAAAAAATAAACTTCAAAACATAAGCCAATCCACAAACTTACTTCTCAAATTTATTGCACATTTCCTCCATGGATAATTCCCCCGACTTTACACATGACAAAATTGTAGATATAAGTGTTTCATCCTTCACACATTGCAATTATATCCAAGGTTTTATAGTCATATCTTCTGTCAAATTCTTGACGTCAGGGCCTCCTTAACCGCTACTCCATGCAACTACTTTAATTTTCTTAACCTTTTGATTTTTTATGCTAATAATATCCTACATGTTAAATATCTGTGCAATCAAATCCCATATTGGCCCCATTCTAAATTCCAATTGAAAATAATTATCTACAACTTTGAATGCATCACTTCATTTCAAACCTTTTTGTTTCACATCGTCCTCTTTAATCGCGAAACCTATTTCCATACAACATTGTTTCCAGAAATTTGCATTAACTTTCGATCTATCCCCACCACATATTTGTTCAAATTCATTGTGGATAAATATGAACCTTTGAATAATTTCATGGACATCCTATAGTCACTATATGTGTTATGATCCCATGCCGATAGTTTTGCTTCCACGTCTATTAAACCAGCATAAATTATGCATTTGATTGTTCGAAAAACAGGGTTTTTTGGAAACTCTTGCATTAATTCTCATTTGGCCTCTGCAGAATGATTCCCCCCCAAAACATAGTAGTTGTATTCAAAACATATTGATTCATCAAATGCATCTCTAATAGGAACATCTTTTGGGTCAACAAGAACTAGGTATTCAACCACATGTGCATAAGAATTGAGCCTCATTAATGCTTTCGAGTTATGAACATGCAATTGATGTGGTTTCCTAATTGGATACTTTTCTTGACCTTTCATCAGTCTATAAAGTTACTTAACATTTAAATCAAGAACCAAGGCTTTCAAGACCCAAGGTAGATGTTGTTACCTATCCTCTTGCGATTAGTTGTTGTCTTTGTATTAGCACTAAACCACAAATACTATGTAGAGAGAAACACTATTATATAAAACTCATCATTGCTATGTCTTGGAGTCCAAGTCTTTGTGTTTCATGTTTTTTTTAAACTGTTTTGTTCTATCCTACTAAAGTTTCAAAAACCTTGGTATTTTGCTTGATTACTCCTAGTCTTGGCCTTCGTAGAGGCTTGGTAAAGGTTGTTGTCCAACAAAATCTTAATGTGTGGAACAATATGATTAATAAGAAGTCGATTGTTAAATGAGTTGTTCTTATTTTATTCTTGATATCTCTTTTCTTATATTTATTTTTAATTCATGTTGTTGTTATAATAAAATATTCAAATAATCATAATATACACACAAAAAAAACATTTTATTCTAGCAATTTTTGTATTAGATTTTCAGCAGTTACTTACCAAATTTACGGTAGTTTTTTCCTCTATTTCGGATTATTTAATTTAACACTTAAAAATGTAGTTTACATTTATGTTTTTCTAGCTTGATTTGTTTAATTTATTTGCAAAGTTTATCTCTTCATATAACACATAAAAGGATGAAAAACATTTAAAAAAAAGTCTTAGAACTAAAGAAAAATCAAAAGAAGTGAGAGGCTTGGCTCATGTTAACTTGAACTTGATCAGTAGGAACTTTCTTCTCTTTGCCCCTTTGTGAGATGGAATACAAATATTAAAGGTTCATTAAGATCTAACATAGGGCTTAAAACCAAGGTGATAATTCCCACATCTTCTTGTCCTAGCCTCATGGGAGAATGGGATATTAATTGTTTCAAGTCAATTTGTGGAATCAACATCAATGTATAGAATATAGGTTAAGTTATGATGAAAATTGTGATTCTTATATAGGAGATGAAATTTTTGTTTTTTATCGGAAAATACTACGTAGGTGCATTATATTAATTTATAAAACCACATTTTCCCAGGCATAAGCCTTACATCCACAGTTGTGGAAACAAGTAGATCAATAAAAACATGTTGCCATTAAACTACACCTCAAAGTATAAAAACAAACTATCCATAGATATCAGTTCACAATCCAACAATAATATTGCCCTTAAAAACTATCATGAAGAGAAAAATCCTCAAACCAACAAAGCCATGATCCATGTGACACAAAATGCACATCATAATTCAAGGGGAGAACCACAAACCCCAAAAGATAATAGAAACAACCCTCGGAGGGTCTATCTCGAAGAAGCCGAGATTTAAAGGATCCCTTAATAGTACGTTGGTGACCATCCCGCACATCCAAAGATGCATCCTATATGGGAGATGATGTTATGGACTCATAGATCGTTGATGCTTCACTAATTAATATAACTTCTTTCATTATAATTGAAAGTTTCTAGAATATGTTGTGCTTTATGTTTACATCCACAGTAACCTAGGTAAGATGTTGAGAGTAACTTGAAAGGATGTTAAGTATGTGGTGGAAATTGTACCCCAAGGGAAGGGGCTCTTGTTCGATGAGGATTGTCATTCTAGTACATTGTAATATTAGGAAGAGGAATATTTACTTGAAAAATGCTTCCAAATGGATTTGTCTTTAAAATACTAAAAAGGATGAATTTATTTCGCCTAACACCTATCTTATAGCATTTGTATTTTTTTCCTAATTTTAATTTTCTCGAATGATCAAGGAAATTGGAATGGCAAAGCTAAGAGAATTGACTGGTTACCTTGTAAAAGATTAAAAAAAAAATCCTTGTGTAAGGGGTAGGGGGATGGATTCTAGTTGATTGTGGTGGATTATTTCCTGGAGAAAGAGGTGGAGAAAGAGGTTGGTTGGATGTGTGATTTGATGGAGAAGTTTGATCATTGTTGCAACATTGTTTAAGTGGGTAAAAGAGGTTAGGGATGTACTTGGTCACTAGGGAAAGTAATACCCATTGTTTGATCATGGAAATTGGTTTTGACCCCACAAAAAGGCTTCCGCCTTTATTTGTTTATCAAGTCCCACAAAAAACCGAGTACATGTCTGACTGGTAGATGTTGATCAAAGATTTTCTCAAATCGTTCGTGTGAACAGAATTGGACTATATATATCCATGTGTGCTTTTAATAATAATGTACATGTGGCATCCATTTATAATAATACATTTGAAACTTATTTTTGAGTTCATACCATGTATTCCACCATTGTTGGGCTATTTTCAAAAATGGATTTTTCCCGTTACCGGAAATCCCTCGCACAACTACTGACACCAGAATATGAGAGTCTTGAAAAAGATGCTTTACCTATAGAGGTATTTACAGGTGGCAGCACCGAAAGTTATTGCACGAACTTTCATTCAACTGGTTGGTGGAATTTGGTTGGCTGTCGAGAGGTTGAAAGGAGCAATCGAAAATCGAAATGGTCCCAAGCTTCCGATGTTACTTTAATTCTAAAACCAGCAAAGTACACCTATGATGAATCAACTTATTGGCACTCCATTCCTTAAAATCAAATTCTTCTTCAATAAAAGTTACATCGCCTTTAACTATTGTCGTTGGAACTTGGGGGCCATGCATGGCCCAAGGAAGGTTCCATTCATTAAATCAATCTCTCTTATATATATATATA
>LPNX011103680.1:163077-258256 GCA_001517045.1 Pseudotsuga menziesii
ATGTTAATGAGTAATTTAGTTTAAGATTTAAATTTGTATTTATTCAATTACAAGGTTCATAATACTTGCTATGATATTTCATATTCATGGTAGTTCCATCAACGATTTTGTTTATTTCTGTTTACTTATTAATTTTAAAGTAATTAGGAAATAAAATCTTATTGTAAATAAATTTTAACTATTTTAAATAGCAAAAGTCTATTTTTTTATATGCAAACAAATCCTTATATTTTAAATATTAAAAAATATGCATATATTTATTTTTATATTATGAATTTATTGTAATACTAAGTATATGTAAGCATATAATAAATTAGTAAAATATATATCTATGAATTGAGAGGTATTTTTTTATATGCAAAGGAAATCTTTATATTTTAAATATTAAAAAATATGCATATATTTATTTTTATATTATGAATTTATTGTAATACTAAGTATATGTAAGCATATAATAAATTAGTAAAATATTTATCTATGAATTGAGAGGTATGTTTATAAAATAATAGTTTATTATTTGAAATTTTATATTTTGTCATTAAAATAATAGTTTATTATTTGAAATTTTATATTTTTTCATTATTTATATATAAAATAATAGTTTATTATTTAAAATTTTATATTTTTCTTCATTACATATATATAGATTTATTTAGTTAAGAGTAATGATTACTAATTGATATCCATGATATATATGGTATTTATCATTTTTGGATGGCTACAATTTTTTATCAATTTTTTAGTTTCAATTAATTGGAATATATATATATATATATATATATATATATCTTAATTGGAAGAAGGAATTCTCATTAGCATGTCGAGGATGAAAAAGCATTTCCTCTTAGATTGTGGTGTGTCACACATAAGATCTTAGTTTCATTTTTTTATTATTATAATACAAACCTGCCTAACCTTCTATGTCATAAGAAATTGTTATAGTTGATTTTACCGCACTTGGTGGATCATATTTTCATGGCCTTCCCTGTCCCTATGTAGACTCTTTGGACCCCCATTTGTTCAATATAACTTTTTATCCAAAATATACCTTACAAAAGTCTTATTAACAGGTATGCGTGAGTCACTAGCCTACAAACCGTGTGTAAACGCAACTTGCTCCACTATGACTCGTGTACATTGGGAAATATGCTCAAAAATAAAATATTTGGAGTTTTCCTCATCAAGTCACGAATAACTTGACTATTGGCTTTCCATATGCCCGAAAATGCTCTGACTCGACCCTTCACTTCCTATTGAGGGGCTATATATTGAGCTACTTAGATGCATTGGAGGAGGGGAACTTGTGAGAGAAAATGAACTATAGTGGATTTGTGCCCCATTCTTGCATACTTGGGTCTACATCCCTTTATCCTTTGAGAAGCCATTGATGCTCTTCCTAAGCATGTCATTGTCTAGTTAGTATTGCATTGAGATAGAGGATTGAATTGGAGGAGGCCCAGGTGGAGGACTCGGTTTCTCGATTTCGACAAGGTGTCCACAGAGTTTGTCACTTATATCTCTGTTTATACTTAATAGAAATATCCATTTCTTGCCCATTATATGTGTAACTAGGTGGAGGAGGCCCAGGTGGAGGACTCGGTTTCTCGATTTCGACAAGGTGTCCACAGAGTTTGTCACTTATATCTCTGTTTATACTTAATAGAAATATCCATTTCTTTCCCATTATATGTGTAACTATGAATAATTTGTATCCATGGATGTAGTTTGATTATATATTGCATTTGTATATGCTAGCATAAGTTCTAACACTTAATATCTATCATGCTTGTATGTTTCGTTGTTGTTGAGAATGAAATGTAGGTACAAGTGTGGTTGAAAGCTCAATGAGGATCTACTACAAATGTCCGGGACAAGGTACGCTTCACATCCCTTAGTGTTAGACTTGTTTATTTCTTTAGCATATTGGAAGTGGATTGATTTTTGGTGTGATACTGTCTGTTGTGATCCACCCCAAGCCATAGGAAGTTTTCTTCATAAAAGAATTGGTGACTCCATTGGGGAATTCCTTTTTGTTGGGATTTGGGTGCATGATTTGCTTGGTTTTCTCCCCATTTCTGTATCGCATTTGGTAGTATGTCCATTCATTTGCAGTTCCCTAGATTGGTTCAACTTTAGGCCTAATTTTTACCACCTTCTTCTATGTATATGTGGGTCATAGAATATATAGTCACATATATATGCGGGTTTTTCTCTACTTAGTCATGTACATGTGCTATTGTTCTTTAAACATACGTGTACATCCTCCCTTTTGGTTGAGTTCTTGACATGGGAAGTTGTTGGGTGGGTTGTGAGTGTGGTTGAGTCTTTCTGGTTTCCTATGTTGTGCGTTGACTACTTCTTTTGTGACCAGAGACCCCTTTTTCATTGATTTTTCTTTGAAATTAGTTCGAGTAATTTATCTCCTTTTTTGTTTTGGCATTAGTGCATTAGTCTTTTAATATTGGTGTTTTTCTTGGCTTGGGTTTGTTGCTTGCTACAGAGACTGAGAATTTTAATGATTTTTATTGCATTTTCATTCTTTTATATTGAAATAACAAAATAATTATATAGTTGCATCCTTACTTGCATCTCACATATGGATTTAAGGAGGTACTTACATTGGATTGCTTGGATGTGAGTAGTATTTAGGATTTAGTATAGGAAGGATTGCATTGGCATTTGGAAAGAAATGAAGAAATTTGTGCATTTCATGTAGTCGCATACCCCCTTTTTCATATTTAAAGAAAAATTGCACTTGGCATTGTTTTTTAGGTGTGCATATTTAGTTCACTGTTGAGTCACAATATCGCTAGTTGCACATTCATTACTCTGGAGTAATCACAACACTTAACATTAACGCTTAACTTAAAATTGATTACACTTTTTACTTGATAGTGGTATACCAACAAACTTAGGTTCTAGAGTCTTGGAATAGGGTGTTGTGAGTAAATTTTTCCAAGACTATGAACCAAAACAATTAGGTGTCTGTCTAGGTAAGAAGTGAAATACTTAACATAATTGGTGTTCTCAGGAGGCTCCTCTTACATAGGAGTTAAGCATAAGGCAACATACACATTTATGGTGGGGATATCCCCTTGCCACTCTCTGTGCATCACCAGAGATATTTCCAGGATCTTATTCATATATGGGGAATTTTTAGGTACCTTTGGTGCTTTCAAGATTCGGGATTTGTTACCCTATCCATACGGTAGACCCCGCCTGTGATTGTCTTCCTGAGGATTGGTTATATTGGGGTGAACTTAGTTTCCTTACCTAGGTATTGTGGGGGGTACTTGAAGAGGTTATTCTGTGAGTGTCCTGGCCAAGTAGGGTTGGACAACATAGTCACTATATGCATTGAAGGTGACAGACACTGTAATTTGTTACACACCTCCACTTGCAGTGTATGGGAGTCGTAGGCCTCTTCTAGGAGAGACATACATGTTGTCTTTGGGAACTCACTTATCCTCCCTCTTGGCTTGTTTGCATCTGGCTTAGCTTTACTTAAGGGTGTGCTCTTTATGTGCTAGTTGGATTTAGGGATTGTAGTTACTTGAGTATATTTATGTTCTCTTGAGTTTGGGTTCTTTTATGTTCGGCATGACTGAAATCACTACTAGTATCCCTTCACCCGCTCCATGTCCTAGTGTGAACCCTTGTGTTTGACTGGGGGGTACCATAGCCCCTTACCTTTCTCATAGATTCGAGATTGGTCATATTCCACCCTCTACTCCATTCGTGGGAAGATTTTCACTTCCTTCACTTGGTATTAAATCCAGTGTTTGTTCTCACCAAGGTGGTAGTGGATACGTTAATGTTGGGTCTACACCTTACATTCCTTCTTATGTCCCATCGCCCATCACACTGTTTCCTTTGAATGCAATTTTCATGATCAATCCTCCCTATATACTATAGTTTGGACTCTTTACTGGTTGTTTCCAACTGTCTTGGACTAATATTGTTGTCATGTAGGGTCCATTTTTTGTGCACCGTCGATGAGACTTTTGCTTGCTTGTGACCATGACAAGTATAACACTAAACTAGTATAGGATAGGATCACCTTTCCACATGCATCATGCATTATCTGATGACCATGTCATCTTAACTATAGATATGAAACCACTTCGTGATGTTATAAAACCTTCACACTACTACTAGAAGTGGCATTACGTAAGTGGTAGATCCTTCCTACACATGGGTCTCTAGATAGATCTTGTTTTTCCATTTGGTACCCATGTTGAGAGTCATCCCTTAGGTCTAGGAGTCCCTTGTAGTTACGCCATGTCTTTGAGAAAGAACATCATATTCTTTCTTGAAATTTATGCTGGCCATCTCCCACAGGGACTCCCATTTATATCAAGCTGTAATTGCATTTCATGCGTATGCTTGTTGTATTGAGCCTTATGAAGGCTCCCTGCTTCAGTTTTATGAGCCATATAACTCGATCTTGTCTCAATTTTAGCCAAGCAGAGCCTTCCATATATCTTTTGCAGCTTGATTACCCCATACCCAGAGGAGACATCCCCCTGAGTGTCCTTTTCCCTCACATGCTTCCTTGCATTGAGCATAGGTATGTTCCACTGTTAGGAACTAGTCACTCTTTCTTGCGACACTCATTTCCTCCTAGTTCTGTATATAAGCTTTTTTATTCTTTTTCGAGCTTTCCAATATGAAAAAGACCAAAAAATAAAAATAAAACATAAAAAACCAGATGGGAAATGATATTTTACTTTGGCAACTGTCGTGTAATGTCGCCTTCAAAGAAAGCATTGTATATTCCGTATGTTGGTTGGGTTATTAATATGAATTTAGGATCTGTACTCGTTACTTTGAGTTTCTCCACTTACTGGTTATGCTTCTAGTTCCTATGGAGCCTTTGTCGATGCCTCATGTGTCGTAGAGTTGGACCAGTTTTCATGTTGAGTATGATTCCTATGAGTCTTTGTCTTCCTTATGCTCTTGTTCGAAGGAATTTTTATCCTGAGTCAGCCACTCCTTAGTTATCTTGTCTTTGCATGTCGGTCATTCCTGATACAGTTACTGGTTCATGCACATCTTGTTTGTCTGAGTTCTTCCAAATTATACAGCGTTGTTTTGCACCTCGCGTTGGATGATGGGGGGTTCCTTAATGCCCTCCTTCCAATGAATTCCATTCCATCGACTTCATATCATTTATTTTGGAATAGGGATCTAGACTCCATTGAGTGCCTTGAGACTTGTAGTCATCACTGGCAGGCTCTCTCGCCATCAACAGTTTTGGGAATACATCAGTGTCCCCGAATCGATGGACTCTCTCAAGTGTTCGGCCTCAACAAATTATTCACACTTGTTTGATTGCACTCTATACCTTGATTCCCATTATCATTATTGGTGGGATATCTTGCGTATATTAACGATATACATCAATGACTGGTAATCAGGTGATCGTCCATCATGTTAGACCTCGACACCTTTATTCACGTGATGGGACATGTACTAGTGGTGATTTGTGTAGAAGACCTTTGAGCTCGATGGCAATCCATATATATGCTACCTCCTTGATCGTGCCAGTACCTATGAGATCTCAATTCTCATGAAGAGATTCCAGTGTACCATCATATGTCTTCATTAAGTATGAAGAGATTATTTCACTATATATTATACATAGCGATGACCACATGTGACATATGTCTATTATGCCTATTCATGGTCATTGTACTATTATGTATCCTAGGACTACCACACTTCATATTTCCAATCACATGTTGATACCAATCATTGTATTGTACTGATGAGCGACCGATTTTTCCACGTGGGTCTTCATTTCTCCACTAGTTCTAGGATTGTTATAATCTATTTCGGCCATCATGTTACCCCTCTGACCTCACACATTAGGGGGAATCTGTTATAGCTGATTTTACCACACTTGGTGGGTCATTTTTTTATGGCCTTCCCTGTCCTTATGAAAACTCTATGGACCCCCATTTGATCAATATAACTTTGATGATCCAAAATATCCCTTGAAAAAATATTATTTATGGGTGTACGTGGGTCACTAGCCTACATATCGCGTGTACATGTAGTTTGCTCCACTATGACCCGTGTACATCGGGAAATGCGCTCAAAAATAAAATATTTGGAGTTTTCCTCATCAATTCATGAATAACTTGATTATTGGCCTTCCATATGCTTGGAAACATTCCGACTCAACCCTTCACTTCCTATTGAGGGGCTTTATATTGAGCTACTTAGATGCATTGGAGGAGGGGAACTTTTGAGAGAAAAGGAAGTATAGTGGATTTGTGCCCCATTCTTGCATACTTGAGTCTGCATCCCTTTATCCTTTGAGCAACCATTGATGCTCTTCCCAAGCTTGTCATTTTCTTGTGAGCTTTCCATTGAAATAAATGATTTAAGTGGTGAAGGCCCAAGTGGAAGACTCGGTCTCTGGATTTCGACGAGGTGCCGACAGAGTTTGTCACTTATATATCTGTTTATACTTAATAGAAATATCCATTTCTCGTCCATTATATGTGTAACTATGAATATTTTCCATCCATGGATGTAGTTGCTTTGATTATATATTGGATTTATATATGCTAAAGTAGGTTCTAACACTTAATATATATCATGGTTGTATGTTTCGTTGTTGTTGAGAATGAAATGTAGGTGCAAGTGTGGTTGAAAGCTCAATGGGAATCAACTACAAACGTCCGAAACAAGGCACACTTCACACCCTTTAGTGTTAGACTTGTTTATTTCTTTAGCATATTGGAAGTTGATTGATTTCTGGTGTCATACTGTTGTTGTGGTCCACCCCAATCATATATATATATACACTTACTTTTGGTTAAGATAAACATTAATTTTTTTTTATTTACTTAATATTTTATTAATATACATTAAACTTAGATTTATACTTCTCTTTCAAATTATAGAAATGACACAATTAAATTTAAAAAAAACTTAAAATGATAAATATATAATAATAAAAGTTGAAAAAACATCTCAATTTTGAATTTCGGATTTGTTTAATATTCAAATAAAAACATAAATGTGATATATTTTAATGTTATTAAATTAAAAATAAAATTTTAAAGGAGTAAAATTTTATAATTAACCAATAAAAATAATTTTGATAATATATATATATATATATATATAAAAGAGAGCGTAAGAGAGTAGGAGTCTATAATAGGATCCCTGACAAAGTAGGACTGACGATGATTGTTTTGTATTGAGAGTAATGATGAGATGCGATAACAATGGAATATTTTGACTTTATAAATATAATTTAAGTGATCACCGTCACCACCAATAAGTGGCCAACAACGTACATAAAATGTGCACGCTTCGAACAACTTGTTAATTATCACTACACAATTTCCGATGGAATAACGCCATTTTCATGTGTTTGCTAATGTTCATATTACTCCCTTACCCTGGTTTTGTTTTCACAAATTAATTTCCGAACACAGATTTTTATCTCAAGGTTTCACGATCAACTAAAGTATATATGGAAGTTGGAACAGTGCTCAAAATCTGAGTCATGTTCTACATCATCAGATTGAGTTTTTTCTTACGACGTTTTCTGCATTTTATTCCAATGATGAAGGACATAAACGTTATTATTATATTATAATTTATATTATTTATATAACAATAATTATGTATCTTATAATGATGACGACATTGATGATTGCTGTCATAGACTCATTTCTGGCATCTTGAGATCCAACTACCAACAAGGAATCTACCGTAATAATCATTGCTCTACAACAATTGGTTAATAATAATCCATTATTCCAAAGTAATTTTAGTCATTAAAGAATGAAATAATAATAATTATTTCATTCCCAGATTACATATAATAAGCAAAACAATTTTATTAAATCCAGAAAAGTAAAATATTTTTATTGTTTTTTAAAATTTAAAATTAATTATAATTTTCTTTATTAAATTCACAACAAAATAAAAATTAATAACAATTCTCCTCTGATAATGCAAACTGAACTATGTCATACAGAATATGTAAAGGGCACTATAGTCACTTTGATTACAAGCCAAGATATTGATGCAGAAGGCCAAAGGGTCCAGGGATATGCGCTGGAAGGGAATTGATCTACGACAGAACTACAGAACAGTACAAATGGAAGGAGCGCACGGGTTAAATAGGTAGGCAATATTCTATTTTTCTATTTTATTTCTGTATAGCGTTTTCATGTCTTTTACTCATGGCAGTTAAATTTGTTATGTTTTTGGGAGGCCATATGTCCATTGTGATAACGTTTAACCATCCAAGGCTTTCAATCACACTTCCATGAAGCAGTTTTTCAGCAAGAATTCAGATGGATTACATATACAAGAAAAGAAGATCATTAATATTAAATCACTAATTAAATCCCTTGAGTGTCAATACAGATAAATTAGATTTCCAACTTTATCTTCTGCATCACTCCATGTTATTGATATGGAGTAGTTGAATTCAAATTCACTATGATATTAATTTACATATAAGCTAGTTTGTATCCTTCTGTCTATCCAGAATTGTAAAATTTGGAAGCAGATTAATAGAATACTTCATTTTAATATTATTAAACATATATATATTTTTAAATATCTTTTATTTTTATTTTTAATTTTTTGGGTAAGAGGGTTTTTATTTTATCAAAGCTGGGATAATTGACTCAGAAAACTCTCAATTTTAGATGCTAGCATTTTTACTTTGAGAATCAAACCTAGGCTATTAATGAAAAACTCCCATCTATTTACTGCTTGACCAAAACTTAGCCAACATTTTCTTAAGCAGAACTGACCAGAACTTAGCCAACATTTTATCTAATGTTGATAGAGAAATTTACCATCATAGTTAGTTTTAGTGATTGAATGTTGTTTACTTCTGATTATTAGCCTTTTAACTTGTCAAAATTATAGTGAGCTTGGGAGTCTTCTATCCAACGATTGCAGCACATAACGATTGCAACTCATAAAGTGCAATGGTCGTATATTCGAATATTTCAGGAGTACGATCATCTTTGGAAAATACCTTCCTTCATTCTGCCTGGCTTTCAATTTGATAGAGAGATTCTCTTCCATAAACTATTTAAGGTTTCTGTTTCGAATCCTAAAATCTTAGTTAAAAGACATATAATCTCAATTGTACCCTTAACCAAATGTTAACAACAAACCAACCGAGATTACCTGAGCACAAGGAGTGGGAACTTGGAAAACATCATCTTTATCTTTTTATTTTTTTTAGATCAAAGATTTGTATCAATAACTAGCTCGGATCATTTCCGATATCATGGTATTTTATATCTATTTTAATAGTATCTGCTTTATGGATTTCTATCGCAAACATGAGAGAGTAATTTATCATGAAGGGTTAGTTCGTTGCATGGGCAGAGTTATCTAATGAAAACTTTAATAAACATTTTATTTTTATTATATAAATTGTTAAATTTATAGATATTTATATCTTTTATTTTAGGTTTTATTGAGCTGATTAATAAGATTAATTTGGATGTAACAAATGTACAGTCAAGAATTAATTTATAGCCGTCTATATTGTTCTTTCTAAATGCATATTGATTAAGATTTAAATGAGTTTAATTAAATGGTTAAATTGACCATTTAATTAAGCTCATTTAAATGGTTAACTAAAACTATTTAATTAGAATATTTGTAAATTGTTTATGCTTACAAAACCTTTTGTTTTTTCAATTGATGTTTTAAATTTATTTTTTAGTCAGAATGGCTTAAAAAGGGATTGATGACCTGTCCTAATTTACTGGCAACAAGTTGAGTGACTGTATTTCTTACCAAACACCACCATAAATCTATTAAAATAAAGCATTAGTCTCATCCCATCACTTTACCAACTCTCTGGAACATTCCTAATTGTGTTTAAGAAGATGTCAAAAAACTTATCATATCTATTTGAGTTTGATTTTGAGATGTAATTTAAGGAACTATGTAATTTAAAATAATTTGTTGGTAGTCAATAAAAAAACAGACTTTTGTGGCTAGTGCCAAATACCTTTAGATCTTAGGTTATTTACTTCTTTTCTTACCTCTGAAATTTTTTCACTTCGACCTATTAAAAATTCCTAAGATACAATTCTAACCTTGTAAAGTAAAAAAAATCTACTTTCAAATGCAAAAGAAATAAATGGAAAAAATTAGGTCAAAATTCTATAGTATCTTATAATTCTATACCTTTAGATCTTAGGTTATTTACATGTTTTCTTACCTTTGAAATTTTTTTACTTCACCCTATTAAAATTTTCCTAAGATACAATTCTAACTTTGTAAAGTAAAAAAATTCTACTTTTAAATGCAAAAGAAATAAATGAAAAAAATTAGGTCAAAATTCTATAGTATCTTATAATCGGGTAACTACTTTATATAAGTCAACGTTAGGTAACACTAAATATGGCTTCTTGCTTTAAGGTATGAGAAAAGAAAAAGGCTTGAGATTAGGAGCATTCTTTTCATTGCTGAAAAGTGATAAGTCTGAAAAAAAAAATTAACCAATTTCAACTCATTTTAAAATTATAAAAAAATATTACATATCCTTTTATTTTTACATTTACATTTATCTAAACAAGTTGCATTCTTATTGGTTTAAAAACAAAAATCCCAGTTTTAAAACAATTGCCAGCGTTTAAAATTTGAAATCTGAAAAGTTGTCATATTTTTGTTTTCTTTACTTTATATAATCCCAATAAAATTGCCATTTTTTGCTTTAGTTTATGTAATTCTAGGATGTCGATTCATACGTGTAACAAGGACGAGTAAGCTAAGAATCAAGCTTAAATCGTGAGGCATTGTCATGATGTCATTTTTTTTTTATAAAACGATGTTATGCTACGTGGACTTATTGTGGTGATTTTAGAAATAGTCAAGTTACTTACTTGATTGGAGTGTACTGATGGGGATCGTGGTTTTTAAATTAAATCAAATGCATTTATCTTCGAGAGCTTTTTAAGGAGTATATATATATATATATATCTTTTAATATGATTGTTTTTTTTCAATCAACCAAAGTTTTAGGAAAGTTGGGGTTAACCACTCATGAAAATTTTGGAGTGTAGAAGTGGAGATAGGAACCCTAACTCTAGAGAAAAGGAAGTAGCTCTAAATATTTATTTTGTTCCTGGAAAAGGATGAATATTGTACTAGAGTTTCGATTAGAGTTGTTTTTAATCAAATAACACATCTAGTTCCACATTACTTCATCTAGAACCTCCTTTAGTCTTATATGCCCATACCTCAAGTGCGTGTTGTAGTTATTCCAAACTTCAACAAGTGAACTTTTTAATCCAAGTTGGATTGCATTCATCCAAACTTGTTGTTATGTTTCCAAATAGTCATTTGACCTTATCAACTATTTGATTTAGTGTGATAAATCCATGTCCTTATAAATAGTAACTCAAAGCATCACAAAGTAAGATAGAATTACCACAACCCATGATGGTTTGTGTGTGATGTATAAGTGACTTTCTCTCCGTTGAACATGAAGACATTTCTTTTTGTTTATGCTGACCTAAACCCCCAAACAATCCACTATCACATGCAAAGTCCAATTCTTCTTTGGACCTTAAGTGATAGTGTATCCTTCCCCCCTCTAGTTATAGAATTGACATAAACACTCAATCACTTCCTCTTGTACTCGTTTCACAATTCCCCTTCACCTCCAATGTTAGAACTAGAAGATGTTATAAATGAGGTTCCCTCATTCACTATGGGATTAATGGAAGGGAACAATGGATCTGTCCTGCCACTATTAATCTTCAACTTTTATATAACCCCTCCACAAATGTCGGCCAACGTTCTTTGATACCAAAAACAACAACTACATTACTATTAATATTAACAGTAGGATTCTTACTGAGATTTTTGTCTGAATAACCTTCATCAGGGGACTCCTCCAATATATGAGTTCCCACCATAACATTTTTAACAGGAAGTGAATGAGCCTCTACTGTCATGTTGACTTTGTTTGATTTATCTAGAAAAACTAAAGGCTTATTTTACCCAACTATCCTCAAAACACTTTCTAAATGCACTAAAGGGCCTAAATCTTCAATTTTATGGATTAGGTAAGATTTAAGATATTATCCTTTTATGAACCAACCTATAAAACTATTATCTCTAGCTACATAATCACTTTAGATTTTGCAGAGGAATTTCTTCTTCCATAATTTCTAATGAAAGGTAAGAAGCATTCTAAAACAATGAGGCCATACATGTGTCACCTTGAATAGCAAAAAGAAACATTTCAATAATCAAGAATCTACAAGTGAATTCCCCCTAAACCTTAATATGCACATTCTTCACCAATACATCCCTGGAGTATCAATATCCACTAAAACCCTTGTGATAATACAACTACGAATCCTATTGAATATGTCATCAATCCTAAGAGTTCATTTACCTATAAGAGTAACCACACAATTCTGAAAAATCAAGAGCCTAGATTCAATGAAACCCTCCTCCTTGATCCTATCACCTTCTCGAACCCTTTCCAAATTAAATCAATCCTTCATTTCTGAATCCGAGGAAGAAATCAAGAGTTTGAAAAATAAGGAGATAAAACTTGGACTAACTCCTCCTTAACTAACTTATACCGATGGGATTAAAAAAGTAGATACACCAAATCAAACTAACATGGCTAGACCATCACTTACTTCAATGATGTTAGTGAATGAAGTTGGTTTTGATAAGAGCTTTGACATGACCCATGGATCCACATTGGGATGGATATCCAAACCATTTTTTGGAGAAAATGATCCCCCAAAAGAAACAAGTTCCTATCACCTACGAAACTTAGAGCATCCCTCCTCACGCAACACCAAAATTGAATACTTCAACACGCTTAATATTTTAATAGGGTATTAACTATATTCCACCAATTAGATATCCTCTCCTTCAACTTCTAGGGTTTATGTATTCACCATCCTCTTGATCCTTCATTCACAATTTCAATCTATTGATCAAAGATTGGGTGCTAGATTTTAAGTGAGAGGTAGGTTGACCTCCAAAACCAAATCCCCTCCAATATTGTCTCAACATCCTCCACAGCGTGAATTGGAAATATAATCCATCCTTTTGTCAACAGTTTAAAGGATGGGTTGTATACAATAAGCAGGATCCAGAAAGATAGACAAGGTTCAAACCATGACCTACAAATCCTAAACCTTTCTCGAGATAATTTCCTCAAACACAAGAACCTCTATTAAGAATCTTCTTCGTTCCCACATTCTTCTTTCAAAGTGAGGTCCAAAGAATATCAAGGAATCTGAGGCAACAAAAGAATATAAACCAAGCTAGTAGTAGTAACATTGAAACCCCTTCAAACAAGAATGTAGTAAGTTCTAAGTTTACACAAGAAACTCCTGGCCTAATGATCTCAACCTTCTCTGTTAAATGTACAAAGGAAGGATATGGTTTACCAACTTTCGAGACTATTTGCAAATGAATACCCAAAATAAACATGTCACAGATAGTCTACATGAAAGAGATTGACAATGGATTTGTGCCTCTATAGGTAGCCTTCACTTCGATAGATCGAATGCCAATGTTGTTAGTCATGGACAAAGGTACACACATAATTGAATTAATGTGATGGCTAGACCCAATTTATAACCAAGGTGTACCATTTTTGAACCGTAGGATTCTTTAATGCCCCTCCCTTCTAATGAAATGAAGGCTCATATGAAAAAACATAGGCTCTTCTTTGGGTCTTCACTAGAATCCACTAGTTGTATGTGCCATTTGGAAGGTTCATTACAAATGAGTGATGAATTTTCATGGATTTCAAAATCAATTGATGGTATTTTCACATGGGTTTCCTTTCCAACATTTACTATGTGTGTGTGGAATTATATTATAAATAATTACTTCTATTGAAAAGTGTGAATTAAGTAAACTCTTCATAAAAAAATGTGAAATTAAATATTGCATTTAAGTGAAAAATAGAAAGCATATGTTTTCTTCCATCCATTTGATATTTATAAAAAAGAAGGAATTATTGTTCTATTCCTAATAAAATTAAAGTTGTAATTTTATAAATTTAGAAACCTATAAAATAATATTATAATATACGAATTAAATTTATAATTTTAATAATTTATAAAAAAATCATGTCATCATAAAGTTAACCAAAAAAAATTAGTAGGAAATCGCACATGCTCACACTCATGTAACTAGAACCAGGTCTACAATGACCAACCATAAATAAAATTATATAAAAAAACAAAGTAGTTAAATAATTAAACTTACACAGTGGAATCGTTAAATGAAAGCATGCAATAGCATGAGGAAAGACACCAAAAATTTGATTAACGAAAACATTTCTTAGAGGAAATGATGAATATAATGATGAATATAGATAGTGTTGCTCATGAGTCAAGGACGTAGTAATTGATGGAATTAATCCACAAAATTCATAAGGCTCCAAGATAAATTAAAAAATCTTTGTAATTGAATGAATGAAGTCTTGACAAGTAGTGAGGCAAAATGGTTATTTGTAGACATTGCATTAATAAAAATATGTCATATTTTATATAAAATATTATGATGAAAGTATATTGTACAAATGCATTAATGAATGAAGGACTTAACAAAGTCAAAGTTCTAATGGATTTTCTCTTGAGGACAAAAATATATTCACGGTGAATACCATATTTAAAACACAAAAAAGCATGAAAATTTTCCATAAGCTTTTTTTTTTCAAAGGACAATTACAAACTCTAAATTCTAGAAAATTCTTTAATATATATATTTTTTCATAATTTTATTAGTTTCCTCGCGTTAATATGTAATACATTCACATTTTTTATTATTTATTATACGATGAGAATAATATATGCTGATATGCTGAGAAGTTTGAATTAATTGATGAAATAGAAATGTTGACCATTCTGTAATTCTTCTTTTGAATATTTTAAAATTCATTAAATCAAACAAATCGTAATTTTCTACCGACCAAATTCTCACACTAATGAAAATTTAAAAACCACTAGAAAAATTTCTATTAAATAAAACTTGATAATATGGAAGAAATGGTTCAAATATTTAGTAATAGAATGATTTACATCTATTCTCCCTTTCTTAGTTGGAAGGGTAAAATTAATATTTCTATAAAACCCTTTGGAAAGGCAGGGATGGGTTCAAATTTGATCACTCTATAAAGGTCAATCTAACAACTCCAAAATTCATAAATAATTTTTTTTTATATGAAGGTCTAACTGTAACTACATAACTCATAGAGTAACTTCTATATTTACATTTATGATTAGTACTTACCAAACGATTACTAACAACACAAAAGCCTTCACGACCAAAACATTCATAAACCTTAATACTACCAGGTTTCAGTTTTACTTGTTTTTAAAAAGGTTGTAACAACTTTGTCGAACGTGGTAGTTTTTTTAGCCTTTAACTTGTCTAGTACAAGAATTGGATTTGTTGTGTTTTTATATGTATTGTTTTATGCCATTTTCCTGCTTACCCTGCCTTGACACAAGGGTTACGAGGACAAGGGTCTTACTTAGCATTGTCAAGCTAAAGTTTTTCTTTTACTTTTGATTATACAGGTGTTAAAGTCATTGGAGGATTTTCTTCTTGAAAACCCTATACATCTAAAACCTAAAGTGAGGTTCTAAAGTAAAGTACCAAGGGATCCTAACAAGCCTAAGTGATGAGCCAAAAAGGATTTAAACAAGATACTACCATGTAGCTATGCATACTTATTAGTATATTGGTATAAAAAATGTTTGAGGTAATTTCATGATTTCGAAAAATGTTGGATACCATAGGACGAAGGGTAAACATTTGTATTAACGTGGGAAGGTGGGCGTTTTAATTCCATCACGAGAAGCCTTCAAAAGATTATGCTGGCCAGCTGTAAACCCTACCTAAAATAAGTTGTGTTTAAATAACTTGTTTTTCCTGCACCGTCTGTAGATGAGGAGAACCGAGGCTCTCGACCACTCTTGACCCTTCTAGGGTTAGAAGAAAAAAAATGCGTTCAACCCACCACCGGTCCTTCTGCAACGACGAGCTCTGCATTCCCAGTTTCCATGTTGTGGATTCGATATGCAGGTGAGATATTTTTATTGTTTATGTGTTATATTTTTTTTGTTCTTTTGTATTCGAGTTCTGTAAAAAGGAGAGCCTTTCATAGTTTGAGTTTTAACCTTTGCATAACATTTTTGGAAAGGGGTTTTGAAAATAGAACTGCTTTCAAGAAGGAGCTTGGTATACAACAGCCACTTGGGTCGAGGGTATCTGGTGAGACCCATGCCTTTGTAAATCCTACAGTTCAAAAGACACTTAAGGTGTGAAAAGAGAGCAACGCTGGGAACAATCGATTCCTTTTTGGGTCTGGATTCATTTTTTTTTGGAGGTTACAACCCTCTATCGCGATGGTATACTTCTTGTTAAAAAATATTTTACTTACGACGTTAATATATAGACTTAAATTATTAAGAGCATGAGTGGGCCTAATGGTTAAGAGCATGTGTTTCCTCTTAGGAGGTCACGGTTTCAAATCCATAGGGGGTAGTGTATGTACACCTCTGTAGACTTTAGTCGCTGCGCAGAGGGGGGTCCCTTGTCCCACAAACAAGGGGGTCTCATACACCAATTTGGTGTCTCGCTTGGCGGTGACCTTAAAAATAGATTATTATNTATATTCTATTTTCCCTAGTCCGTGGGGTCTGTGAGAGGAATTGTAAGACTCTTGTTGTGAATACTTTAAGGGAATATAGCCATTTCACGTTTTGTGTTCTATATGGGATTTAAATACTATTTGGAAGCCCACAAATCCAATCTGAAGTTTGTTAAACTGGGTTCCACTTCTCTATAAAATACATATTTCGATTAAGTGTGAGTGACATGTATTGGTACTAGTTTTCTACTTCCGATAATTTTTTTTTGTTATAGTTTATTAGTTTGCTCTGTAAATTTTTATATGTTGAATTAATAAAGGATTTTTAGCCAGTCCAAAAACGATCCACGACTGGTTAAGAGGAGATTTTATTGTTTGCAATAAAAATGCTACAGCCTATCAAGGCATTTTTGTGTATTTAACCTACTTTGTTTTTGCTCATTTTAACAAAAATAATGCTATTTACAGAGTCATATTATTCTAACTAATTGTTTAAGTGATTGGGTTTATGTATATACTGTACATAGATGGTTGCTATAAAATTTTCAGGAATGTTACGACTTTTAATCTTTATGTTAAAAGGACCTAGAGTGTTTACTGTGGGTTACTCAGTAGAATAGGATTGAGATTCTTTGTCGGCTTTGAACTCGTGCCGGTAGTAATACTTTATGTAAAATTATTATATAATGATTTGTTTTGCTATTTGTAAAAGTCTATTCTAATTCTCAATCAATATTTGATATTGTGTTTTCATTTGTTAATTCTGCTTATAAGTTAGTTAGATTTAAGCCCTAGTTTATAGTTTATCCTTTGTTGTAATTGCTTAATCCTTTCCGCTAGAATATATATTGTTTGTTTATTAATAATAGTTTATCCTTAGGTCGTATTTAGATAGCACTTGTAATATATATATATATATATATATATATATATATATATATAAGTCTTTGAACCTAGATCTAATAATTTGTTAGAAACATATGTTCAAGGTTATGATTAAAAGTTAAACAGAGAGTTTATGTGTATAGGTATTCTGTTACTATTTCCAAAGAGAACAAAATAAGCCTTAGATGTAAAAGGTTCGTAGTTAAATTTAAAATGAAAATAACTCAGAGTTAACCCTCGAGTTCATTGTAAGGTTCTAGGAGAAAAACTAAGAAGTACCAAAGAATTTTGATCTACATAACTTATGTATAGAAATGTTAAATTTATATGTTGCATAAATACGAGATTGTTCTAGGTATAAGAGTCTACAACAAATTCACTAAGATAATACCCTGCATATACTATAGTGTTCAGGATTTGAAAAATTTATAAGAGAGATGATATCCTATTTAGTACAGAAATCAGATAATAATTCTGGGAACTCTACATTCAAAAATTCTTATAGATATTAAATAAAATGAAATTAAGATTCATAAGAAACAACTTAGAACCTGCTAACTGTTGAAGGGGACAAACACCCAAAGTAGACAATTCCTCCCAACCCTCTCCTTAAAGAAGCCAATATCTCTGCTTTAGGACCCCCGAGTCTATTCACTGAACCAATAGGATGAAGATGATGTGTAGGAGACTACACAATATTATCTGCAACTTAGCAAACTCACTTGCAGACTTAACTCTTAGGACTCCACTTTAGCCATCCCCTCATCGAATTCCTCTTGTGTGCCCAACTTTCTAGTTTTCAACAATTTCACAAGGCTCTAATCAATTGGAATAGAATGTAATGATCCTCCTTCTCAATTCGATGGCATTTATAAGATTTCCTAGGTCTTTGGGTCATTTTTGTGTTAGATTTTTATCATTTAGACAATATGATCTAGGATCTTATCTGAGAGAATAACATGCATAGCAATAATCACAAGAGACAAGAGACAAAGAATTTTTCTCTAGGAAACCATAAAGGAGAAAATCCCACAACTTCCTCAGAGATAGAATGAGCACCAGAAGCAAAAGTAAAACCCGAAAAAAATAAAGATGATCTCTGACAGTTGATCTCTCTCACTTGTGCCAACACTTCCTCTCTTACTCATGCGCCCCAGTTGAGTGAGTGTATGTGACAAATAGAGAGTCTCACCCTCTATTTATATTAGTTTTCGACTTGAAAATTACTTTATAGGGACGACTTTTCTAAGAGAGTCTAATAACCCTAGTACCCCTTAACTGTGGGGACTATTGCCCCTACTTACAATAAGAGGGTTAACCTCAACTCAATTGTGGGGACTATTGCCCCGAATTACAATGGAGGGTTAACCTCAATGACTTTACATGACTTTATTACATTAATGGTTCTCCCGATACCAACATCAGGGACCAATGAAATACAATAAATAAAATATACAAGTGAATACATTCCGAAGTTACAAATACATCAACACTCCCTCTTAAATTGGAAGGTATTCTCTTAACACAATTCATCAGCACAAGTCTTCATCATTGGATCATTCATCAAAGCTATATCATCACTGGATCATCATCATTGGATCATCATCATTGGTTCCGCTATCTCGAAAAAATGGTGCTATCTCTCAATTCTACTTGTCACAGGAAGTTCTACAGAGCCATCCCTTTTTCATGCTGGTTGTAGGCCTAGCCTCCATGTAGGTATTCATCTTCTTTAGCACTTATATCTAACAATGGGAGGAATACATCCAACATCCATGTCAGAAAGGCTCTCCCAACACTTACATCTGACCATGGGAGGAACACATCCAACATCCATGTCAGAAAGGCACGCCCAACACTCACATCCACCGACATGGTAGGATGCACCATCTACCATCCGAGGAAAGGCCTAACACTTACATCCATCTGCATGGTAGGACACACCATATATCATTCGAGGAAAGGCCCAACACTTACATATACTGACATGATAGGACACACCATCTATCATCCAGAGAAAGGCTCAACACTTACATCTACTGGCATGATAGGACACACCATCTATCATCTAGAGAAAGGATAAATATTACATCCACTGGTATAGTAGGACACACCATCTACCATCCATGGAATGTCCTTGCACCTACATCCATTGGCATGCTAGGACACACCATATATCATCCAAGGAAAGGCTCTGCACTTACATCCACCGGTATGATAGGACACACCATCTATCATCCGAGGAAAGGCTCTGCACTTACATCTGACCATGGGAGGAACCAATCCTACCACCATGTCAGAAGGGATCTGCACTTACATCTGACCATGGGAGGCCCCGCCTACCACCCTGTCAGAAGGGCTCTACACTTATATCTGACCATGGGAGGCCTCACCTACCACCATGTCAGAAGGACTCTGCACTTACATATGGCCATGGGAGGCGGTGCCTACCACCATGTGAGAAGGGCACATAGACTCATCACTTCCCCTTGGAAGGAACCTCGATCTAGAGAGCACCAAGCTTCTCCCTGAAGTACTCAAAATTCACTTAGGCCATTTTTAGCATGGAATCAAATTAAGGATGATTATGTTTAAGGATAACCTATGAGCTTCGTGAGGACCGATTACATCCGAGGAAAAAATACAGGACCGTTTACGTATGACACACCTACGAGCTTCACCAGGATTTTATGCTTAGACAACCTATCTCACTGGTTATGCTAGAACTCCCTCCTTTGAGAGATATCGATCTGGACCACATACTGGAGCTTCACTGATCCTCTCTGAATCATACAAAAATGCAAGTCAGATAGTATTTTTCAAAAGAAACATACTACCTCCCAAATAGCCGAGAAAGTGGCAACATATTTTTCCTCAGTTGTTCGCCATGCAGGACTCCTTCCTATTAGACTAAGAGATCACACCTGATATCATACTAAAGCAGCACCCCGAATTGCTCTTCCTATCAATGACACTGTCTTTCTAATCCAAATCGACATAACCCTCTAGGTTAATTTTCTGATTCGCTTCATACTTAAGCCCATAGTCGACTGTACCGTTTAGGTACCTCAAAATATGCTTTGCAGGAATTAGGTGAACATGTCTTGATGTGTTCACAACAAAGCAAATATTTGGTCTTGTATTCATCAGGTACATCAAGGAACAAATCATATGATGATACATCGTGGCATCAACCGTCTCTGATGAAGCATCACTCAATAGCTTCAGGTTCAATGCTATAGGTGTGGCCATGGCATTGCATTCCATCATCCTGAACCTCTTCAGGATCTCCACTGCATACTTCTCTTGTCCAATGAAGATTCCATCTGTACTCTTCCACACCTCCATGCCTATAAAGTAGTGCATCATATCCAAGTCCTTCATCTCGAACTTGGAAACAAGTCTCCTTGTTGCAAATTTAATGAGTTCCTCTTTTTTTTAGGAACAAGTCATCGACATATAACAGGAGCATCACCGGTATTCCACCTTCAACCTTGAAGTAAAGGTTGGAATCTGATTTACTTTTAGTAAATCCTAGACTCATCAGTAATCTGTCCATCCTGTCATACCATGTCGAACCTTGGGATCTTCTGCAGTCACTCCCTCTGAATCAGAGCATCATTCTCCCTCTACATTTCGTACTCTATGCATTGAAAAATTATGTATCAGAGTGACAAGTAGCTTCCTCTGCTACTAGTATTCTATGTATCCATCTAGGGTCACTGGATACCAAGATCCTCTATAATGAACCTTTTCAAAAGTTCTTCTCGCACCCATTTGTGAGCTTGTCATCCTCTATAGGCTTTCATCTTCAACCTTGTAGCAAAGGTTAAGATATTCATCACCCTAGGTGATCTTCAACCTCCTCATGTAGGTGTTATCCCATTGGTGCCTTCTGAGCTCATACAAGGCCTTCTTTAATTTGCACACATGAGTCTTCCTGTCGTGTGTCTCAACTCCCACTAGCTGCAAATTTCTCTTCGTAGTCTATGCCTTCTTTCTGTGAGAAGCCTTGTGCTACGAATCTTGCGTTGTATTCCACGATTTTTTCGTCTACTGCAAGCTGGATCTTGTAGATCCATATGGAAGATACTACGGAATTCCCTTCAGGTCTCAATGCCACATCCTAGACATCATTCTTCTTGAACTGGTACTCTCCCTCCTTTTCTTCTTGGCTACTTCTTCATAGCTGGAAGGTTCTACATTAATGATGTCACTCAACAGTGTCACATTACTACACTATGTCTGAGACCTCTTTCTTTCTTTGAAGGCATCGTCATGTTATTCTTCATATTGTATTATTTCTCGAACTGTCGTCACTTGTTCTTTGGGACAAGTCTCATCCTTCTTTTCTTATAGGCGTTTGTACATTATCTTTCCTACAAGTCAAATGCATTAGGTATATTGTTAGAAACATTTCATAAGACATATTCATAATGTAAAATTTTTATGCATAAAGATATGATCATGCAACTATTTTAGCTAATACAACATTCATCCATATATCATGAAAACTTTCTAGATGCCTTCCATCTCTATGAAGACATCATTGATATTGTGCACTGATCCAATATGTCAGCAAAGAGGTTTCTTTCTAGATAAGTAGCAATGGAGAGTTGTATAGAACCATGAGCTACATACCCATCACATGCATATTAGTAGTATATTGTCATTAGTTCAAGCATTCTATCATGCATAACACATCAATTGAATATAAACCAATGCATAACAAAATAATATCATGATATGACAATTGAATACTTATCTTTATTCGTTTCATGGGTAGACTCCTTCTTGATCCTTCAGCTTCATCATATTCTTCATTTGTAACAACAACGTCTCTTATCCAAATGCTAAGATGGATAAGAGGTTCTTCAAGAATTGAGTCCTTCATATTCCTCATCACTTGAGGGATCTCCTTTGAATCATGAGAGCTAGATCTTCAGTTGCTCCCACCTTCTTTTCTCTTATTTTGAGTCGATCTTCTTCTTGTGTGCGCTCTTCCTAAGGTCTGCTGAAGGTAACCACTTCCTTCTAACACACATTCCTTGAATGGATGAATCCCATGATCCTGGGAGGCCATTCAAGTTGGTTATTAACTTATCACAATTTCTGGATTCTCTACTTCTTCATCCATTGCTTCAAGTTGTTATTTGATTTGAAATACCCTTGTAAAGTATGACTGTATGGTCTCTGCATTCTGAATCTTTACATTCTTCAATTGGTTTTTCAAAGTCATCTTCTGATTTATGTTCTTCCCTTCAAATAGATTGGTCAAGGAATCAAACATCTCTTTACGTTTCTTTAGGAAGACACTTGTGGTATAAGGTGATCCTTTTGGTCTTGACCAAGTTCTTCTTGTGTAAGGCTTTAGCCTTATCTCCCTCTGGAACTGGAACCTCTCCACTTATGTAGGTGTCCAATTCATTTCCTCCAAGAACCAGGGATATCCTATACTTCCATGCTTGAAAGTTGTCAGCTTCACCAAGATTGTCATTAGTCATTTTGAAATGAGAACCTCAAATGTAAATAACAAAAGATTAGATCTTACCGATTTGAGGTGTCTGTTCTGGTTTTGGAGCTGGTTGATCTAGGGTTTGTCATAGAAACCCTAATTTTCAAACCTTGGAAAATCAAACTTCTGAATAGATAGAAGGATGGGCCTCTTCAAGGTGATTTGTCCAATGTACTCCTTTTCTGAAAACAATGGAGGGAAGCTCACAGAATAGGAAGTTCTAGTTTTCCAATTTCTTCTACAGAAATTCCTGATATTGTTTCTATAGTATCTCTGAACGTACTGCTCCTCTATGTCTTAAATTTTGTATTAAGGTATCCTCATCTATCCTCTTTCCAACATCATAGGTTTGAGCAGAATTGGTTTCACCAATTGGGACTTATGAGAGTTTTCCCAAAGTGACTGCTTTTAGGACTGTTCAACATAGTGAACTTGTACAGACTGCCACGTGTCAATGTTTAACCTTCGGGTTCTAAAACTATTACCATAGAAATAAAAATCTATGCCCTATCTGGAACATCTTGCAAAATTTCATTTGGACCTTCGTATCCCGAGATATAGAAATTATACCTAGGTGTCTTATTTAGGGATGAAACATGGGAGAGGCTGGAACTCTGATTTGGAGGAATCATATCTCACAGAATATAGCAAATACGAGGCTAAAATATTTACAAAGGGCACATTGATATTTGATATTTGGCCTGTGAAAATTTTGGCTCCTGATACTTCTTTAATCTCGAGATATAGCGAATGTACCAAACCTACCTGTTTTAGTATTTTAGGGTTTTTCAGGTCCGGGGTCAATTTAGGGTTTTACTTTCCCAGAGTTTTACCCAACCAAAAATTTCAACCTTGGTCTGTAAATTTCATTTTTTAGAAGGAGATCAATCCTATGTTGGGCTCACTCAAAAATTCCACTTCTGTGAAAATCCCTAATTTCTGCTGTAGTGGTAGGTCAAAAACTAAAAATGCCCAGAATCAAATTATGCTTTGATAGAAACATGTGCCCTTAAATGGAGAGTCAACCTATCCTCCTTTTGCTGATGATCTATGGAGAGAGACCCAAAAAGTAAGAAGCCCTAGCTTCTGTAGCTGCACAGTGTCTTCTTCTCAGGTTAGGTCTGATACCATGTTATATTTTTATCATTTAGACAATATGATCTAGGATCTTATCTCAAAGAATAACATGCAAAATAATAATCACAAGAGACAAGAGACACAAAGAATTTTCCTCGGGGAAACCATAAAGGAGAAAACCCCGCAAATTCCTCAGAGATAGAATTAGCACCATAAGCAAAAGTAAAACCCGAAAAACATAAAGATGATCTCCGACAGCTGATCTCTCTCACGTGTGCTAGCACTTCCTCTCTCACTCATGAGCCCCAGTTGAGTGAGTGTATGTGACACATAGAGAGTCTCACTCTCTATTTATATTAGTTTTCAACTTGACAATTACTCTATAGGGATGACTTCTCTAGGAGTGTCTAATAACCATAGTACCCCTTAACTGTGGGGACTATTGCCCCTACTTACAATCGGAGGGTTAACCTCAACTCAATTGTGGGGACTATTTCCCCGACTTACAATGGAGGGTTAACCTCAATGAATTTATTACATTAATGATTCCCCCGATAGGAACATTGGGGATCAATGAAATACAATATATAAAATATACAAGTGAATACACTTCAAAGTTACAAATACATCAAAATTTTGCAATTAAATGAGCCAATTGCTTAGTTCCTCTTCTGATGGAACATGACCACAATTTTGGGGATGTTTCCTAGATTGCAACAACTAGAAAGTGAATGCTATTGCTACCACTTGTCATTTGGCCTTCTACAACAAATCATTCTTCCTAGTGGTTCAATTAAAACTCTTCAACATTGTTCTTTGGATATGTGTCGCCTCTTTTAAATATTTAAATAAATAAAATTTTCAATTATAGTCATCCTTGACCATCCCTGGTCAATAAAATAAAACTTTACAATAACTTTTAAAATAATGTTTGGCTCAAAATAAAAAATGTTTTTCAGTTCCTAGGTGGGTTACAAACACCCCCTTTTAAGTTCAATATTGTCCTCGATGTTGCTTAAGTGTGATATGAGTATTCCTAGAACAAAATTGGATATTCCTCCAGCATATGAATCTCGAATTCCTAGGTTGCTTCATCTAGACTAAGGCACTCTTGTTGCACTTTTACCTGTCCAATGGTGCGATTCCAGAGAAAAAATTCTCTCTTGTTGAGGATACAGTCCGGTTCCACATGAAAGCATCCTTTCGGTTCTACCTGAATAACAATCCAATCGATATATGTTGGTTGCTATGGGCAGACCCGGGTTTACTGTAATGTACCAACAACACCCCTAGCTCACTGGCCCTTTCGGCGAAAGACCGTGGAGCAACCTGAAGTCTCACCCGAAGTGATTCTAATGGGTTGGCCAAAGACTCAAGTGTCTTCGACCAGGTTCTGTGGCATCCTGTGTGCGTCTTGCAGCTCTTCTCAACCCGCGAGGTCTCTCTATGCGATGCGCAGTTTCCTCTTACTCGCGATGACTCTAGCCCTTATTGCATCGCCGCGTCCTGGGCAACACGTAACTCTCTCCTACGCTTGATCCTTACCCTGCGGTACCGCACACCACAACTCCTCTGATGGTGCGATATCGCCTCCCTGCGATATCCTACCGCTACGGCTCAGTGTACCTAGCGTTACTTGTGTTTGACTTACAGAACTCAACATACAAGACTGCTTTACACTGTGACTCTTAAATGTCTTAAGTGAAACATAGACAAACTCTTATATAGAATACTTAAAGGCTTCAACCTGAATTTATCCCTCTATAATGCTATGAACTGAATAACACATACATACATTAAACTGTAAGCAAAGTTCATGTAATGAGTGACAGATACAACAAGTAAATACAATCACATGAATCAATCACATAACAATCTGATTTTACGTGGTTCACTTCCAGGGTAGAAGCTACATCCACAGAACTGTGTTTTATTATATCTTGAGAGAGTACACAGTTCTGCTGCACCGCATATGCATCCCGAGATCTTCTAGGTAACTCCGCACACATCCTGGAGCCCTTCTCTCTTAGATCTCTTTTCTATCTCTATATTGCCTTCTTACAATATTCTCTCTCTCTCTCTGTTAATCCCTGCGGATTGTTACATACATGCTCGATGAGCTAGCTACTGGTTACAGTAAGATAACTACCATTGATAACAGAACCAGAGCTTAGCTTCTATAATATAACTATCTAAATGTCTGCTTGTCTAACTACCCAACCCTTTTACAATACAAAATACATCCCTTTATAGGAAGCCCGAAGGTCTCGCAATTACAACACTATGGGCCTGTCCCAAAAGTAACCCAAAAACCCTAACTAGTGGCAGTCGGCATATTTGTACTTGGGGTAGCCACTTTCCATCACACCACTGCTCTCTGCAGTCTTCCATGCTTCCTAGCGCTGACCATGGGTACTGTGCACCACTTCCCATTTTTGTCCTTCGTCTTCAATACCTTGGCCTCGTTGCTCCTTTTCCTTTATGAGGGTAGCTGATCCCTCCTGTCTTCCGCCGCTGCCTTCAATGCAGTGGGTGAGCTCTCTCCTCTCTGCTGCTCAGGTACTGTCGTCTTCTTTGACTTCACTACCCTGGTAGTCATAGTTTTCGGCTCTGCTCTGCAGCTAGAAACATGCTACGGCGTCGTATCTTTACCTTATCTCTTCATCTTTGCCAAAACTGTCTATCCGCCAAAATGACAGCTTCTCCTGTAGATGCGAGACCCTACTCCAACAGTCCCCTAACACTTACTTGTGGCTCGTACTCGAGCCACTACCAGTGGGCTTCTCCTACTGTAGCTTCTCCTTGGCATCCTGCGAAGTCTTTTGAAATTTGTCCCGAAGTCCTGCGACTTCGTTCTCCATAGCTGCGACACGCTCTTGTGCTGAGTCAAGCATAGCTTAACTAATATTGAAGTCTTCTGTTGCATCAATTTCATTTCTGGTGGTAGTTAACTCCTTAACTTTTTGCTCAACCGCATCGACTAGCTCTGTGATTTGTTCTTGATATGGTTGAAGCAGGTCATTGATTTGTATCTCCTTTGCTCTCAACCGCTGTGCTTCCTACTGCAAGTGGTTCATCTCTGTCGTCTTTTCTCATCTTCGAAAGAGCTGCTAAGATCTTAATTTATTCCTTCATCGCTACTGCGGTATTCTCTATCTGTCGAATACTTTGCTGGATTTATACATTCTCGGGAGGCTCATCTAACTCCGACCATGTGTTCATTGCATCAGCTAGCACTGACAGTGCATCGTCTATGTGGGATTTCATCTGTGCGGAAGTGAGTCGAAAGGCCTCTACTCTCGCTTCCTTATCTTCCTGGGGGGTGCCTGGTGCTCGAGCCTTGAGCTTAGCAATCTACGCTCTGTGGTCTTCCTCCATATTGGCCACTATTTCTTCCATCCTGGTCACTGTTTCTTCTAGAGCCTTTTCTCTGTCTGCAACTCTTCTTACCTTCTGCAGGAGAGGCAAGGAAAACTCAATGTTACATTGGGGTAACTCCAATGCTATGCTCTGTAGGACTTGAGAGAGGTCCTATTCTCTTTCTTCATATGTTCTTAGCTCGTTTTCCTTTTTCTAAAAGCTGGTGGTGAGTGCTGCATTCTTTTGCTTCAGCTATGTGTTTTGTTTATAAGTCGCGAGCTCTCTATTCCTGAGCTTTGTACTTAGCTACTGATGGATCATCTGTAACTGATCGATGTGAAACTATGCGAGGTTAACCTCGAAAGGTTTCCTAATATGTATCTGTGCGTCCATCATTGAAGTAGGGAATCAGATGCTCCCTGGTGGTATCAAGACTGTATTGATGCGATCCTTCAACAAGATTTCCTCACGGGAAATCGTCTGTGTTGAGCTTCCTGCTGCTATCGCCTTTTCTGGCGGAACCTGTATCCTTGCAGTCTTCTCAGTAATTGATTTTAACTCTAGAAGCTTCTTTTCTACCACGCTGTGTATCTTTTCCTGCAATGTCTGCATCACCTCAAATGAATCCTTCAACGTGTCATGCATTCTCGTTGCCATGAGTTCGTAGTCATCCTCTGTTAATGCAGTCTTCAAAGGTAGTTTTGTGGCTTTGTGCTTTTTCTTCTTCTATGCCTCCGGTGTCCCTTCTTCTCCATCCATTGTCGCCTGTGCCTCTGGTGGCACTTGCTGTGGATCTTTTCTCTTTTCTCCCGGTAGTGACACTTCTGCTGTATCTTGCGTCTGGGATCCCACTTTGTCTTTGCCTTTGTCCATTGGATCTGTCTGTGCGGTACCTGATGGTAGTGGTGTGGTATCCTCTAATGCTTGTTTTCACTCGTCGTCAAAGACTTTGATGACATCTGCGATATCTTGCGCTGTCATTCTGAACGAACCATTAGCCCAATCGTCCCTTTTAGACCTTTTTGGCCGTAGGTAGATTCTATGGCTGTCTGCCATAAAGTCAAGCTGGTTATCATATATATCCATAGTCTCCATGCTGATCCATGGCGTCTCTTGGACGATTTTCTTCAACAATTTATAGTATTCATAGAATACTATCATATTGATCTTTTTCTTGGCTGGGCTGCTGCTTTCCCATAAGTTGGTATAGCGCGTGCCTCTGGGCTCGCCACTTGCTAGCTATCGAAACTGGGTATGGGGCAGCTCCTTCCACCCGATGAATGCACATAGTATAAGAAACCACGAGAAATGGAAAGGGTTGTTTGACTCATCCTGGGCTGTCAAACAATCTTGCTGAAAAATATTTAACAAGAATAAACACCAATTGAACTGTTCACCTTCTGCAACTTGTATGGCAAGGTGAATTACTGATCCTGTGACTTCCTTTGGGTGAACCTTGGTTAACAGTCTTCCTGCAAGCAGAATGGCTATAAATCTGAGTGTATCATCCGCTATTGCTACGAGGTCATAGGCCTGACCTCCTCTCTGTAGCTTATACTTGGCGACTAGGGCTGGCGGTAGTTTGGAATCCTTGGTCTTTCCTGTGATATGTATCTTAGGGTCCTTACCAGTCTTGGACAGCCCGGTGATGCGGTGTATCAGGTTAACGTTTAGGTCGATCTTGTTACCTAGCCAAAGGTAGCCTCCATGTACACAATAAAGTAGGATGCGCACCACGGCGTTAACCTCTGCACCTCGTCCAAAATGGGGTATTATCAACAAATTGAGCAGAGATGACCACTCAAGAACCTGAACATGTTCCATAGGGACATATTCATTGGCACCTATCCTTGGGTTCTTATGAATTGTAAGATACTGATCCGGCCGAAACTGAGGATATGTCTTACTGTCTCCAAGGTTATAATCTATAATTCTAACAAAAATGGCATATCCTAATAGATCTCCATCTTCCTTTACTCAAGAATCAATCGGTGGTATGGGAACAGGAAACTTACCACTCTTGGGAATGTTTACCTCTGGTGCGCCTTCAACTCGTGGTACAATGTAGTCTGGTGCACTATGAACTGCTTCCTCCAGCTCCGGACTGGATTCTTCTATTATCTGAGATTAGCTCCACATCCTTGGTAGCTGTCTGGTTTGTGATGAACTTGGTTTCATACTCTTGGGTGGTGTCGCCATAATGGACATAAGGCCTCCACGCTCAAACCTTTCCAAAATAGCTTCTATGGGTTCCTCCTCAGACAGAACCCACTTGGTGTTATACTCTGGGCGGGCAATGGCTGCGAAATAGGGAAATCACAACACTCTGTAATGAAATTAGCTCTGCATAGGGGAAACTTAAGACTTACTCTACAGCTCTCGGCTCTTGCAAAAGTAATCGTCTTGAATGAATGATCTCTAGTTTTATGCTGAAGGCTATAATCCCAGACACAACGGTCATCTAGGCTGAACCCGTCGGTCGTATTAATGCCTAGATGAGACCACACCCGTCAGCCCTATCCTCATTAAATGCTGAAATCTGATCAATTTTCCTCGAAGTGTGTGTGTAGGCCCCGGTCTCGTCGAAGATTTACTAAATCTGGAAAAATTGATTATGCCGCTGCCAAATCTACAGTAAGGTATACCGGTCATTTCTTCATTAACTTCCTGTCAAAAGGCGACTTGACTGGCCCTCTGTCGTTTTTCAAAATTGGATACGTGGCACGGAGAACCATCGTGTTGCTACGATGAAACACCGCATCACCCGCTCAAACAACTTACGCTTTTTTTTCCAGCTTGACTTGTGCAAAATGAATCGTCCTTATGCGATTCCTTATACTTAAAATACCTGCTGGTGTAGACTAATTCCCGGTGCGATGCCTCCTTTCAACTACAATGGACATCTGCACCCTCATAGGCTATCTGAGCTAAGGCTGGGGTATGAAGTGGCTAGTACTGTAAATCTTAAGCTTACTGCCATTAATGGAAGTGGGAAGAAGGTCCTCGTTCAATTTGCTAAGCTGAACGGCTCCTCCATCTGTAACTCGCTGAATTTGGTATGGCCCCAACCAATGCGTCTTGAACTTCCCTGGAAACTTCACAAACTAGGTCTCCTATCTGAAAAATCTTGTTCTTGACATGCCTATCATGCCAAGGTTTCTCTCGTGCCTTTTGCACTTTCTGATGGAATCCTGCGATGAACCTGTCTTCCTCTAAGGCAAGCAGCTGCGCTAGCCTTTCATGCACCGTGTCTGTATCAGCCATCCCGGTGATCTGAGCAATTCTTAAACTGGGAATAATATACTCCATAGGCATAACAGCCTCCTCTCCATACACCAAGCTAAAAGGTGTGTGTCCTGTAAGTTTCTTGCATGTAGTCCTATACGCCCATAATACAACGTTAACTCTGAGGTCCCAATCATTCCTTTGGCTGTTGCAGATCTTAGTAAGAGCATTTTCTAAAATCTTGTTAAAGGCCTCCACCGTACCATTAGCTTGTGGGTGGTAGGGGGTGCTCCTATGGTGCTGTATCTGGAATTCTTCCGTCAAGGCCTCAATAGTGTGGTTCAAGAAATGGGTGCCTTGATTGCTCATCAAAATTACTGGGCATCCAAATCTACTAATAATGTTCTCAAAGAGGAACTGTGCAGCTATAGCGGCATCACAATTTCTTACTGCTTTAGCCTCCGCCCATCTGGTGAGGTATTTTGGCCACCATAATCCCTATGTAAAGTTGGCCACCATAATCGTGCGGTTAGGATTTTCTGCGTAGTCGGCTTTCCTGCGAAATGACCTCCTACGGTACCGGAATGTGCTTCTCTGATAATGGCCTCTTTTTCATGCGGCATCACACATCTGCACAGGACTTCATCTGGACCTAACTTCTATAACTGTCCTGCAATCAGGGTGAAGTCTGCTGCTTTAACAACCAACTGCCTCTTTTGATGCTTGGTAAACTCATCAGGTGCCCCTCCTGTAGTGAGAAAGTGAATGATATCAACATAGTACTCATCTGCGACTTGCATAGAAAACAACTGCGCATCTGGCAAATTGTCCTCTAGATTACTTGGCTCTTCTCCTGAGTCTATTCGCGACAGATGATCAGGTCCATCGTTCAATCTTCCTAGTTTCACAATGATTTCAAAATCATACTCCTAAAAGAGGAGTAACCATCTGCAAATTCTTCCCCCTAACACTGGCTTATTGACTAGATACTTTAATGCAGAATGGTCAGTAAACATCTTGATCGAGGCACCCAACAGATAATTCCTGAACTTATGTAGCGCGTACACCATATCTAAGCATTCTCTTTCTGTCGTGTTGTAGTTCTTTTCTGCTGTTGATAGCTTTCTGCTGGAGTATGCGATAGGATGATCGATACCTCCTTCTCATGGTTGCGTTAAAACAATCCCTAGTGCGATGCCAGATGCATCCACATGTACATGAAACGGCTTAGTCCAGTCTAGAAATGCTAAAATGGGTGTTGTAACCATCTTCTCTTTAAGTGTGTCTAGACTCTGCTGATATTCCTCATTCCATAGGAATTTTACATCTTTCTTTAACAGTTTTTCCATCGGTGCTGTAATCTTTGCGTACCCTTGATGAATTTTCTGTAGTACCTGGTATGACCAAGTACTGTCCTCAATTGTTTGACTGAGTTGGGTGCTGGAAGATTTACAATGATGGCAATCTTTGCGGGATCTACCATCAAGCCTTGCCTGCAAACAATGTGACCCAACAAGATATCAAATGGCGCACATAATATACATTTTTTCAAGTTTAGAGAAATCTGGTGCTGCCTACATTTCTCTAACATCAGTCTTAAATCTCCTATGTGCTTGTCAATTAATCCAAATACAGTCCAATCATCAAAATAAACTTCTAAGAATTTATGGATGTATTCTTTAAATACAGCAACTACTACTCTAGAAAAGATAGCTGGTGCATTCTTAAGACCAAAGGGCATTACCGTATACTGGAATGAGCCCCATTCTGTTGCAAAAGTGGTCTTATGTTGATCTTCTGGGTGGATTCTGATACGATGATAGCCTGAAAAGCCATCAGTGAAGGAGTAGACCTCCTATCCTCCCACATTATCTAATACTTCATCAGTGAAAGGTGTTGGAAATGGATCATGAAGTGATGCATCGTTGATTTTATGCAAGTTGACACAGATCCTGATGTCTCCTTTGGTTTTCTTCTCTTGCACGACCATGGGACTAACCCATTCGCTTTCTTCCACTGGCTCGATGATGCCTGCCGCTAGCATCTTATCGATCTCATCCTTAACTTTTTCTTTATAGCATGGATTTAATCTATAAGGATGCTACTTAACTGGTCTAGCATCCTCTTTCAATGGTATCCTCATTACTCCCAAGTCTCCGACTATTCCCTTCATCTCTATGAACTTGGTGGGAAATAAGTCCTAATAGTCGTGTAGCAAGTCTGCAATCTCTCCGACTGTTTCATTGTTCCAATAGTCTCCAATAGAGACAAACTTTGGTTCTGTGCCTATGTCAATATCGATCTGTTTAATCTTGATAGGCTCCATGATAGCTGGAGTCTCTAGCTTTGGCCCATCAACATCGCGAGTCCCCTCTGTCTTCGGAATGTTGATGTTGCGAGGATCCTCACCCTCCTCCTCTGGTTCTGATGCAAAGTTATAACACTCTAGCGCCTCTTCTAACTGGATGGCCCAATCGGGAGCTGACACTGATAGGGCACAATCCTCAAATATATTAATCTTTATTACATCTAGGGCCTGATTAATGCTTGGATACTCAGATTCAAAAGCGAAGGTGAGTAGAAAGCTGTCTATCATAAGTGGCCATGTAGTCATTCCCTTGCACAATTCAGTCTCTGTGTAGCAGTTCCTTGGAACTGTGTCCAAAGTGTGAATGAATCGGTGAACCCATTCATCCTCGGGAATGTCCGACCAATTCCGTTCACACGTCTGAATATGTGACCTGGGGTCACTTTCTCCTGTGTATTTCTGCTGGACATACTCTCTGTCGGTAGAGAATCTGATCGCCATCAATCTCTTAAGATCATCCCATGATGCGATATTTCCTTTATGTGCATACCACCATCTTGCAGGTGTGGCTCATACTGCAAGGTCCATAGCTGGGATCCTCTGGTCATGAGGAATTTGTTGTTCAAACTGCGTGAGAAAGTCCTGGACATATGTTAGACCATGAAATGATGGAATCTCGTTGACCTCTGCGCCAATCCATCGTAGTGACTTAGTCATGTACGCACATCTGCGTGTTGAGACTTCGTAAAGTCTGTTTTTCCAGTTCTCTAGACCAACATCTGAATCCGATGCGCATGAGTTGTCGCATCACCAACTAATGTTCCCTTCTGCGGTTGGATTGATGTAGTCGCTCTGGTTCGCAGTCATCTGATAGAGACTGTCCATGTTGCGTGCCTCTTCCTCTGCTCGGATAGGTTCAATATATCTAGGACCCTGAAGAGGATCTAACGGTGCGATGATCCGGATCTGCGCGTCCTCAAAGGTCATTTGTCTTCTCTTTAAGTCGATAACGGCTATGTTACCAATTTCCCAATGAATGCCTAGTAATGCTGGATATGGTCTACTATCGCCAATAATTTCTATAACTTCAAATCCTGTAGAGCTGTGAACTCCGTCAATGTCAACTGGAACCTACGGTAATCGACCCAGGGGTGATACCCGCTGCTGATTATCTAATCACAGATGGATAGGCGATCTGACTAACTTTGGGATACCCATCTGTTCCCATGTCTGCTTAGTCAGAACATTTACCTCTGATACTAGATCTAGGATCACCTCATCCATTTCAAATTCTCCAACCTATGCTGTGAGTTGCATCTCTCTTCCTGTTCTTGTATGACCCATAATATTATGAACAGCACGATGTGCATTGCTCACGGAAGAAGATGGCTGACACTGATCTATGATGCGCTGAAGTTCTCCGATAGCTTGCTCATTTCTCATGAGTTTTAAACAGCTCCGCAGGAAGGATTGTACACTTCCTGCCAACTCATCCTCGTCGCAAGCGCCCGATGTGGTAGCCTGCGATATTTGTACAGGGCTAACGCCACAAGGTGCTTGCTGCGGTACGCCCCTAGACGACGGTACCCACGATCCTGATTGCATAGGGTCATCAAAAAAAATCTTAGCTTCCTGAAATGTCTGTTTATTCTTCTGTAGGTCAAGTGGTGTTGCTTTGTTAGGAGCTTTGCGCACCCACTCCTGACCTGTGTTCTTTTCAGTATCCTGCGATGTCCCATTGGTGGAAGCACCGCTGAGAGTCACAATGTTGACTCTCGGTTTTGGTTCTTCCTGCTCAGCAGCAATAAGCTGGATGTTCTGGTGTACTGCTGGCTTAGGTTCTCTGATCTTGGCTATCAAAGTAGGACATTCTTCTATAGTGTGGTCGTAAGATTTACAATAGTTACATGTCGTAGTAGGGCTCTGACAGTCCCTAGCATAATGTCCTACAACTCCACAGTTGTAACAAGTGATTGGTCCGCGACCACGGCCAAAGCCTCCTCCACGTCCTCGTCCTCTGAATCCTCCTCCACGGCCACCATAAGCCGGATCATGCTGTGGTCCTGCTGTTGGACCCTGTGTTTCTGATTGGACTCTGTACAAGTCTTGCTTGCTCCCGACCATGAGATCATAGGCTCGGCAATCGTGTTCATCATGGCCTACGGACTTACAGAAGAAACAGTATAAGTTCTTAGGTGTTTGCACGTACTTCTGAAGTAGAGGGCATTGCTGAGGTGGGTGTCCTCTTGTTTTGCATATTTCACACCACGGCCCATGGGTCTGTGGTAAGGGGTTAGGAGCCCCGGTTGCTAGATATTCTACAAAGACTGGACAGTTGTCTTTAGTATGGCCTTGTGCTTTACACTTTATGCACCATATGTCTTGCACAACCTCTTTCCCTTTCTTAAGCTCGTGCAACCGTAATGTGATATTAGCCAACTGGTTTTGTAGGTTTGTCATACCTGTGCTGGTTTTAGCTAGAGGTGAAGCCTCTAGTTTCATCGCCATCTCCAACGCGTCATCTTGCGTCTGGAGTTTCTGCTGCATTAAGGGCAGTCTGAGGTGAGGGAGTAGGGCTGCAATAAACCATTCTTTATGCTGCTCCGGCGCAAACTCAAAGCTGACTTGGTCTATAAGGGCTTTGAATTTCTGATCGAAGTCCCATACCAACTCTGTAGGTAGCTGTTTTATGTCTTTGAGCTCTGTAATGCATTGTGACTCAGACTTAGGTTTCTTAAACTCTTTAATCATGGCGGTCCTGACCTGGACAAGTGTTCTGGGTACCGCTATGGCATACTTCATATACCATGTTAAGGCTCATTCTCTTAGTGTGGTGACCAACTATACAAGTTTAATATTATCATCATGGATTGCTTTAATGGTCCACACGGCTTCACATAGAAACCAGTGCTGCTCTGGGTCCTCTGCCCCTGTACCCTTAAAGATAGGTAGCTTCATATCATCCCCCATTCTATTTCTGCGTGGTGGATGTTGATTTGTTGTGTTACTACCACTCGGCGGTGTAGGTGGAGGTGATGTAGCGGTCGTATGTACTGTCTGGGAGCTACTAGATGGAGTTCCTATGGGATTGTTCTGAGTCCTGATTTGTTTCTGTGGGGTATAAGGGTGGTAAGGGATACCCCCTTCTGTTTTGTCTCTATGGCTATGACTCTGCTGTCTAGTACTATCTGAACTGTCTTCAAATATGGGAGATCTGAAATCTACTTTGTATTTCTTTCCACTACGTGTACGTCCAATGTCATCGAAATCACTCTCAAACTCTTGTGACATTACAGTTTGTTAACTTATTGATCTGAAACCATATCCATTATTCCTTTTTCATGTAATAACATCTTAATGGACAAGTTTAAAGATTTTAGGTACTTACCGCGATATCCTTTGAAGAAGTACCGCTCAGCCTCGCTGAAGGTTTTCTCTGTTCAACTGCAAACTCTGTGACGAATCCTTCTAGCACACTCGCAAGCCAGAAGTCTACTGTCCTCGTAATGGGATTAGCAAGGTTCTTCACGGTCTGAATTAGCTCCGGTGTCCAGACAATGTTTCTTTTCTTCTTGAATATGTTCTTATCAATCAACTTTGATAACCAGTCGTAAAGCTCGTTTCCATAGGTCGCAAAAAATATCCGATATTGTAACCAGTCCTTTGTACTCAGTCTAGGACTTTTGTTTTCGTGTTCGGCAAAATATTTCTCCTTAGACCCAACCCACTGGTTGGGTTCGTCTCTAGTAGGATGCCAACAGAACATCAGTGCTTAGTTTGTTCAAAACCGGCAATGGAACCATTTGTTGGTTCCTATGGGCAGACCCGAGTTTACTGTAATGTACCAACAACACCCCTAGCTCACTGGCCCTTTCAGCGACAGACCACGGAGCGGCCTGAAGTCTCACCCAAAGTGATTCTAATGGGTTGGCCAAAGACTCAAGTGTCTTCGACCAGGTTCTGTGGCATCCTGTGTGCGTCTTGCAGCTCTTCTCAACCCGTGAGGTCTCTCTTTGCGATGCACAGTTTCCTCTTACTTGTGATGACTCTAGCCCTTATCGCATCGCCGCGTCCTGGGCAACACATAACTCTATCCTACGCTTGATCCTTACCCTACGGTACCGCGCACCACAGCTCCTTTGATGGTGTGATATTGCCTCCCTGCGATATCCTACCACTGCGGCTCAGCGTACCTAGCGTTACTTGTGTTCGACTTACAGGACTCAACATACAAGACTGCTTTACACTGTGACTCTTAACTGTCTTAAGTGAAACATAGACAAACTCTTATATAGAATACTTAAAGGCTTTAGCCTGCATTTATCCCTCTATAATGCTATGAACTGAATAACACATACATACATTAAACTGTAAGCAAATTTCATGTAATGAGTGACATATACAACAAGTAAATACAATCACATGAATCAATCACATAACAATCTGATTTTACGTGGTTCACTTCCAGGGTAGAAGATACATCCACAGAATTGTGTTTTATTATATCTTGAGAGAGTACACAGTTCTGCTGCACTGCATATGCAGCCTGAGATCTTCTGGGTAACTCCGTACACAACCTGGAGCCCTTCTCTCTTAGATCTCTTTTCTATCTCTATATTGCCTTCTTACAATATTCTCTCTCTCTCTCTGTCAATCCCTGCGGACTGTTGCATACATGCTCGATGAGCTAGCTACTGGTTACAGTAAGATAACTACCACTGATAACAGAACCAGAGCTTAGCTTCTATAATATAACTGTCTAAATGTCTGCTTGTCTAACTACCCAACCCTTTTACAATACAAAATACATCCCTTTATAGGCGGCCCAAAGGTCTCGCCATTACAACACTATGGGCCTGTCCCAACAGTAACCAAAAAACCCTAACTAGTGACAGTCGGCATATCTGTACTTGGGGTATCCGCTTTCCGTCACACCACTTCTCTCTGCAGTCTTCCATGCTTCCCGGCACTGACCATGGGTACTGTGCACCGCTTCCCATTTCTGTCCTTCGTCTTCAATACCTTGGCCTCGTTGCTCCTTTTCCTTTATGAGGGTAGCTGAGCCCTCCTGTCTCCCGCCGCTGCCTTCAATGCAGTGGGTGAGCTCTCTCCTCTCGGCCACTCAGGTACTGTCATCTTTTTTGACTTCGCTGCCCCGGTAGTCATAGTTTCCGGCTCTACTCTGTAGCTAGAAACATGCTATGGCGTCGTATCTTTACCTTATCTCTTCATCTTTGCCAAAACTGTCTATCCGCCAAAATGGCAGCTTCTCCTGTAGCTGCGGAACCCTACTCCAACAATCACATGAGTAGCATCGTGCACATATACCTTTTCAATATGGAAATATGAAATACTTTATGTATTCTAATATTAGGTGGAAAAGCTAACTGATAAGCCATTGGTTCACCTCTTGCCAATATTTCAACTGGTCCACAATACTTGGATGCTAATTTAGCACAACTCCCTAACTTAAAGGATCTCTTTCCTGGTTTTACCTTGACAAACACATGCTTACCTACTTTAAATTTTTTCTGAGCTCTTTTAAGGTCTGCATGACTCTTTTGTCTGTCCTATGCAATTTTCATATTGGTTTGTACTTGTTTCATTGTTAGTTCCATTTTTTTAACAAGTCAGGTCCTAACATCATTCTGTCAACCTGATTACTCCATGAAATGGGAGTATTACATTTCCTACCATACAATATTTCAAAAGGAGTAAGTTTAGTTGAAGCCTCATAGTGATTAGTATATGCAAACTCGACTGTGTGCAAATAATATTCCCATTTCTTTGGATGATCTTTAATATACATCCGTAACATATCCTCTAGAACTTGATTTACTCTTTCTGTTTGTCCATCTATTTGCGGATGATAAGAAGTACTAAAATTTAATTTAGTATCTAGTCCTTTAAACATTGACTTCCAAAAATTACTAGTAAACTTAGGATCTCTATCAAAAATTATTACCTTTGGAATTCTATGCAACCGAAAAATTTCCTTCATAAAAAAGTCAGCAATATTAGCATCCTTATAAGTAGTTTTAACATGTATAAAATGTGTTTCCTTGCTTAATTTGTCTACTACTACCATTATAGAATCATTTTGCTTTTCATTTTTAGAGTACTGTTATAAAATCAAGATTGATAATTTCCCATTTCCAATCTGGAATTGGTAATGGTTGCAATAAACCTGTTGGGTGTCGATGCTCAGCCTTAACCTGCTGGCATTCTATACACCTAGCTATATATTTATCCACTTCATTTTTCATATTAGGCCAAAATAATCTTTTCTTAGCATTGTTATCATCTTTTTATAACCCGAATATCATGATTAAGGACTTTTGTGTACTTCATTTAAAATTAACAATTTAATTTCTGGCATATTAGGTACATATAATCTATTTTTATACAGCTTTAAGCCCTTTTCGTTCAAACTGAAATATGTTTTTCCATTTTCATATTCATTTTCTGTTATTTTTTCTCTTCGATTTTGATATTCTTTATCCTTTTTTAATCCGTCTTCCAATTTATCATCTAATTCTTTTTTGTAACTGCTAATGCGGGCTATAAAAATTAATTGTTGCATTTCTTCTTAAGGCATCAACAACCTTATTTTCCTTCCCTTTTGTATGTTTGATCTTGAAATTGTAATTGCTAAGGAAATCTAACCATCTTGCTTCCCTTGTGTTCATATTTTGTTGATCAAAAAAGTATTTCAAGATTATGTTATTAGACATTAATAAAAAACTTTTACCGATTAGATGATGCTGCCACATTTTCAAAGCACGTATTATGGAAGCCAACTCTAAATCGTAAGTGGCATAATTATTTTTATGTGTTTATAATTTTCTTGATTCATAAGTTATTACGTGACTTTATTGTGTTAATACCCCACCCAAACGCTCATTGCATGCATCAGAGCACGCAACAAACTCCTTGTTTGGATATGTTATTTTTAATAATAGTGCAGTAGTTAACAATTCCTTTAACTTATTAAAACTTTCTTCACACTTTAGATCCCATACAAATATTTTTCCCTTTTTATGTAAGGATGTTATGGAATTCACGATATTCAAGAATCTTTCTATGAATTTCCAGTAATAACCCGTAATCACCATGAACGATCGTACATACAATACGTCTTTACGAACATGCCATTCCATTATTTCTTTTATCTTATCCAGATCTACTGATATTTTTTCTTTGAATATCCATTGACCCAGATACTGTATTTTATCTTTAAAGAATTCGCATTTACTGAATTTAACATACAATTTATGTTCTCTTAGAACTTGTAGTATTATCTGCAAATGTTCATCATGTTCTTTTTTTGTTTTTGAATAAATTAATATGTCATATATGAACATGATTACAAATTTATCAAAGTATTTACTTAATACACTGTTCATTAAACACATAAAAGTTGTTGGAGCATTTGTTATCCCAAATGGCATAACTACAAACTCATAATGCCTATATCGGGTTCTGAATGTAGTTTTAAAAATATATTCATCTTTAATTCTGGCTTGATGATATCCAAATCTCAAGTCTATTTTTGAGAATATCGTTGCTTTTTGCATCTGATCAAACAGATCATCTATGCGGGGCAATGGATATCTGTTTTTAATTGTCATTTTGTTTAACGGACAGTAATCTATACATAGACGTAATGTACCGTCTTTCTTTTTAAAAAATAAGACAGGTGCTCCTCAAAGGCATACACTTGGTATTATATAATTCTTATCTATTAGCTCTTGTAGTTGTAGTTTTAATTCATTAAGTTCTAATATGTTCATCCGATAAGGAGCCTTTGAATTATGTACAACTCCTGATACTAATTCAATAGTAAAATCCAACTCTCTTTTTGTAGGTAATCCTGGAATCTCTTCTTGGAAACTATTGAAAAATTCTTTTAAGATTGGAATATCATCAAATTTTAACTTGGCTTCTTTATTCATGTGTTCATCATTCATTACATGTACAACAAAAACTTTGCAACCTTTCTGTACAACCTTTTTCATTTGTAATGCTGAAATTTGTCTAACATAAATGTTTCTAGGTATCCTTTTGACTACAACTCTTTCTCCTTTATCATCTAAACATGTAAATGTTTTCTCAAAACAATTTAAAACTACTTTATGTTTTTCTATCCAGTACATACCTATTAAAACATCATAATACCCTAGCGGTAGTACAATTAATTTCACTTGAGTTTTGAATTGACTCATAAACATTTCACATTTTTCAACATAGTTCACTACCTTTATTTTGGTTCCTAAAGATAACTAAACTAACCAAGAATTTTAAAACTTTTTCAAATGTAAATTGCATCTTTTTTCTATGCTAGGTGACACATAGCTTAAACTAGCACCTGGGTCTATTAAAATAGAAACATGTTTGTTTTGTATCATACCTTCTATTTCCACCATGGATGTTTGGTGATCAGCCTGTCGATTCTCTAAGGCTGCATTAATTATAGGCATTTCATTTGCTATGTCACCAATAGTTTTCTTCTCTTGAATTGGATGCATATTGCTGAAATTGCTCCTTCTGTTCGGACAATCCTTTGCATAATGAGGTCCCTGACATTCCCAAAATTTCACAGGTTCTCTTTGTTCATTATTTTTAACAAAATTTTTAGGCATGTCTCTTCTTTTTGGTGCTGTAATGTTTTGCTGTGTTTTACCTTTAAAATATGTTCCTTGATAATTATTCTTAGAAAAATTTCTGGAATTATTTCCGAAACTTTTGTTAGAATTAAAACCTTTTCTTCTCTGCTCAAATTTACTTGTTCTTTTATTTTTCCAGTTAGGCATGTCTTCTTTGTTATTTTTGCTTTGTTCATAACAAATGTTAGCTTTCCTCATTGCCTCTTCAAGGGTCTTTGGATTACCAAATTCAATTCTGTCCTTGAAACTAAGAGGAAAACAACTCAAAAACCTCTGTATCTTAGGATTTTCGTCGATTACATAAGTTAAATATTGTAATAAACTTATTAATTTACTACTTAGTTCCTTCATTGACATTGAACCTAGTTTAATATCATAAAACTATTTAGCTCTTTTTTAATAATACTGTTCAGATAAGTATTTTATTTTGAAGTATTTCTTTAAAGTTCTCCAGGTTACATATTTTTCTTTAAGGTTTTTAACTCTCTTTATATCCTACCACTATATGTCAACCTTTTTGGTTGAGTTATAGATAGGAATCTGATCTTTCAGTCTATCTGAGTAGTTAGAATCTTGAAAGTACTTTTTTCATACCCGATAGCCATGGCTCGTCTTCTTCACCCTTTTCCACTTATCCATTAAAAATTGGAGGTTTATCTTTTTAAATTCTCCTAAGATTTCTTCATAGGGTTTATATTTCCTCTTTCTAGGACCACTATCGCTATCACTACTTTCACTATAATATTTATACTTTTCTTTGTGCGACCTTACTTTGATTCCTAAAGAATATTTACTTTCACTATAAAAAAATTTCAACTTCTTACCTTTACGTTTGTATGAAAGTGTTCTTGACTCAATTTCATGTTCTCTTCTTTTATCCTTGCCTCCATTGTGTATTTTATCTAGTAATATCTAATTCAATTCTTCTTGTGCTTTTAATATTCTTTCATTATCTTATTTTATAGTATGTAACTCATCTCATAAATATTTTACAGTTTGAAGCAGTTCATATGGTTGATTATTTAATTCACATATATATTATCTGGATTATTATGATGGGGTCCATCTTCAGTAGATGATTCTACTCCTTCCATTTCCTACAAAATAACAGTTTATATTTCTGTATAGAAATAATTTTTAAACATAATCAATATTTTTTGTTTCCTGTTTTGTATGTGAGCTGAGCCAATCTTCGGACCTAGTGTTTGGAAACGCGCTCTGATACCACATGTAATAACTCCAAAATTCATAATTTTTTTATATGAAGGTATAACTATAACTACATAACTCATAGAGTAACTTATATATTTACATTTATGATTAGTACTTACCAAGCGATTGCCGACAACACAAAAGTCTTCACGACCAAAACATTCATAAACCTTAATACTACTAGGTTTCTGTTTTACTTGTTTTTAAAAAGTTTGTAACAACTTTTTCAAATGTGGTAATTTTTTTAGCCTTTAACTTGTCTACTACAAGAATTGGATTCATTATGTTTTTATATGTATTGTTTTATGCCCTTTTCCTACTTACCCTTCCTTGACACAAGGGTTACGAGGACAAGGGTCTTACTTAGATTTGTTAAGATAAATTTTTTCTTTTACCTTTGATTATACAGGTGTTAAAGTCACCAGAGGATTTGTTTCTTGAAAATCCTATAAATCTAAAACCTAAGGTGAGGTGTTAAATTAAAGTACCAAGGGAACCTAACAAGACAAGGTGATGAGACAAAAAGGATTTGAACAAGATACTATCACACAACAATGCGAACTTATTAGTATATTGGTATAAAAAATGTTTGAGGTAATTTCATGACTTCAAAAATTGTTGGACACCATAGGTCAAAGGGTGAACATTTATATTAACCTTTGTGTAAAATTTTTGGACACAGGTTTTCAAAACATAACTGCTTTTAAGAAGGAGCTTGGTCTATAACAACCACTTGGGTCGAGGGTATCCGGTAAGACCCATGCCTTCATAAATCCTGCATTTCAAAAGATGCCTAAGGTGTGAAAAAGAGAGCAACGCTAGGAATAATCAATTCCTTTTTGGGTCACAATTTATTTTTCTGGAGGTTACAACCCTTTTCCGTTAATCAATGGTATACTTCTTGTGGTAGCATACCTGTGACTAAGGCCTACCCAAACCTCCTCTCGCTAGTTTTTATCTTCCTCCTTGGCCACACTCTACAAGCCTAAGCTTAAGCCTCCTATCTACTCAAGGCCCACTTAGGAACTTGACATCTCACTATATGCAAACCCTCCTCAACTAAAGCACTTTTACACAAGCGTTGTAACACACTTCCAGCTTATCGCCTCTATTCACTTCTACACACAACCACAAGCTAGCCTTTGTAAGGGCTTATCGCTTTCACTCTAATGTTATGTGAAAAGGGGTTAACGATACCACTGAGTTCCTTTTCACAGGTACAGAACCTTGAGCTATAACTAATCCTCGTCACAATGATATGAAAACACTTAAATCCGTGCCTTGACCTTCCACCTCATAGTTTCGACCATCCTCCTCATCGCATGGTTTAAAGAACCCAAAACAAAGCATTAAGGAAACTATTCACAGGAGCTGGGTCTAGTGAGATTCTTCTCTAACCCAAAAAAAGGCAGTCTATTCTGCCAACATAGTCTTCCTCAAACATTTTTCACGGAATTGTTTTTCTTTAAAATTGTTCTGACCACATACAATACTAAAATGCAATATCCATTTCACTATGACGATTCCTATCAAACCAAATATCAGATTCAACGTTGTTTCAATGCTCTATGGTGATTTCTATCATATTAAATACCACATTCAACACTATTTCCCTTTCTTTGTAGTGATTTATTCGTAACGAAATGATACTCTGTTTGCAGACCACGCATGTCTTTCTATTCTCCAAAATGCAGGGGACTTTCTCCTTTGATGCAGTCATTCTATGATTTTTTATCAGCTATGGTAGAGACAAATTGAGAGACACACACTCTACAATGTTTTTATCAGCTACGACAGAGACAAACACGATTTACAGTTTCTTCATGTTTTGATTGTCACTTCCACACACATCCACCGTCCATTCAACTTATACCATATTTGTGATTTATCTCGCCATTTATTTGTCTCTTGGACAATAAAACTAGAAGATGTATTCAACTCCTTTTTGCACAGAAATATTAAAATTCATTAATAGGCGAAGGGTTTGCACAGTGTATTAATACAAGGTTTAACACAATCATTCACCATAACTTATGGCTTGATGAAACAAGAGCACTACCTCTACCTTATGATAATCATTAAACTACAAATGAATACTATAATCATAATCTCAGTATAAGAAACATATCATAATTTACACAGTCTCATTTACTTACATAAACAAACAGATGAAATACTAGAAAACACTATCTATTTACTGCTAAATTACTCTATAGGGAACTCTTGAGCTTCCAAATCAATTTACATTTTTTCTTTCTTTCTGCAATACAGAGAGCCTCCCCTCTCTCTCTGTCTCCTTCTTTTCCTACACTAGAATCCCTCCCTCTATCTCTCCATGCATTCGAATTATAATCCAATTAAAAAACTAACCACTAACCACCTCTCCACAAATAGAGGAATTTTACTATTATTAGGAAAACTAACCCCTACATACTAACAAAAAACTGACCAGATGGCTCGACCTCCTCTCATGGAGATTTAGACTACCATCTATTCCTACTTTGACAACAAGAAAAACTAACAATAATAAACCACTTAGATTAAAATATTTTGAAACTCAAAGTTTTCAAGTCCTTAGAACTGCTAGTCATCTTTCAAGCCACAACATGTGACCAATGCATCACATTGCTGTCCTTGACCTTGATGCTCTTGCATCAGACTCCCAAGGTAAGAAAATTATGACCTCCATGTCATATGCATCCAATGCCTAATCTCCTGGTTTCCAAACCTTGTACTGCAACTTTCCACTGCCTTCACTTCCATCACATTTCAGATCTAGTCTCAACTTGCTAGGATTCCATAATTTACATTGCAATTTGCTATGGCACTCACCCAACACTTCTTCTTCAGTTGATGAATTAAAAAAATTCATTTCTTCCTTCCTCATATTACTCATTCTCCTGGTTTTCTTTGGCATAACCATCCACAACTCACGAAGATTCTCATCCAACTTCACTCTTTCACTGTTAATTTTCTGATTTCTTACCTCTACTATCCTTTGATCCTTAATTTCCTTGAGGACACCTTCCTTTGCAACATGCATCTGATGTCCCTAAGATTTAATTTCACTTACATACTTAGGTTTCTTCAATAAATATCTCAGCAGCTTGACTCTCATGTGATGTCTTTCACATTCTGTACTATCATTATGCCAATCATAGCATTCTACTTCTTTTCTGCCCTAGCAAAAATTTATTGCTCAAAATAAAACAGCTTCTCTGCTTCACTTACCAATTCAAGTATAAGAGGATACTTTACAGCTCCATCTTCTTCATTGTTCCTCATGACAGTTTGTTGTTCCTCATCACCATTCCACAACAACATAATTCCATCATCTTAGTGAGACTTCAAAGTTTCACTTCTCTCCATTCCAAATTTATTTTTAAAACCAATTTCTTGTTTTGCATTCACTTCATAATTTACTGTTTCTACACACAGATTTGTATCAGATTTACACAAATCCTCAAACACAAACTCTTCACTGTATTTGCTCAAGAATTTATATTTCTTGACTACCTCTTTTCTAGATTTGTCATTGGTGACAATCCCCTCATTTCCACTCAATTTCAATTTCATAATATGAATGTTCATTCTCTATTTTTCTAGTCTATTCTCTAAGAGACTTAGCTCATGCCAGAAATATTCCATCTCATTTGGAACTTCTTCCAAAAAATCTACACTTTCTTCATCATTTTCTTCCTCCACATTAATTGTCAACCGACCTTCTTTATTTTGGATATCTTCAAGGTTAGCATCCTTCAATAATTGTTGATCACCCACAACAACACTCAGTGGCTTCAGCTTTCCTTAACTATCCAATATTCACAGAATCTTTCACAACAATATTCATCAACTATTCCTTTTCCTTTCTAACAGGGTTATAAAAATCTTCTTTCATCTCTTGAAAAGCGTGAATTTTTCTTTTCTCATATTCTATGAAAACACAAGATAATTGTCCTACTTTAGTAGACCCTGCATTCACATACAAAAAATTAGTTTTAAAATCATGAGATTCTAAGATCTCTTTATATGATCTCACCATCAATTCCTTTAGCTGACTTCCATTGTCAAGACACCTCATCAAGTTCTCCTTGAACTTTATATCCTCTTCATCATTTTTCCCAAGAAAACTTTCTGATTCATGTTCACATGAACATATTTATTTCTGCCTTATCATTCCTTGATCCAACTCAACTTTATTGAGCTCTCTATCGTTCCTCAAGACTAATGACTGCAGTGTCTGCCTCTGCTGTAATGCAAACCATTGCACTCTCTTTCTCTTCATCACCCATCCATACTATTCATCTTCATTTCCTTCTTGAATCAACTTCTTTAATTTACTGAATATTTCTCTGATCTTAGTAAGCTCTTGGTCATGCCTCTTCTGACTTGTATTTTGATGTTCTTCATATAAACATCCTCATTCATCTGACTGTAGTCCTTCTCTATGTTCCTCATATGAACACGAGTAATGATCTCTTTTCCCAGATTTATGACAGTATCAAGAGACTATCTTTCTTTCCTCATATCTAAGCAATCTTCATAGCCATAACTATCCATCTTCCCCTTTACTTGTGTGACAGTTCTAAGTGTTTGTCCAGCATAATTCGATCTTGTAAAACATGCAGACATACACCATTTGTTAGTTTGAAAACCATAAGGATTCAAGGCCTCTTTTGTGGTCTTAAACATCATTTCTTCCAACTATTTTTCATCCTTCCAAGGATCCATGAAACCATCATCTAATCTCATGTCTTCATCTTCATCAACACTCTCACCAAGAACAAATCCTTGTGCAAGTTCACATAAATAAACCTCTTCCTCAACACACATTCTTTGCTGCAACTCAACTCCTCTGAGTTCTTCTTCCAACTGAACTCTTGTATCATACTACAGTCTCCTTTGTAACTGAATCCACTTGATTATTTTCCTCTGAAGAACCCAACCATACCTTTGGTCCTCCATATTTCTCTGTACAAACTCTCTCATTACTTCAAAATGCACTTTTATTTCAGCCAACTACCTATCAATATTTTCTTGACTTGATCTTCTATGGCCTTTTTCTGAACCTTCACTATGATTATGAGCATCCACAGTGTTCTTCCTCTCACAAACTCCTCTCTATTCATCATGGACTACAACAAATCCATTACTACAAGATGACTCCATCAACTTGTCCCTATATACAACACCAAGTCTTCCCATGCTTGGCCTTCTACTGGCATCTCTGCTGGTTTCTGATTTCTGATTGTGACTCCTCCTTGAACCTCTAAGATAAGCATCAATAGTCATCTCTTATTTCCTCTTTGGACTCATCCCGTTACACCTTGTGAGTTGTAAACAACCTCTTATACTTTTGAAATAAGTACAACACTTATTCCCAGTCCTAAGTCATATCTTGGTGACTCTGCTTCTTCTTGGCTCTTTACATAGAACCTTCCCTGAGCAGTCATGCTCTTCAGCTTTCAAAGCTGATAGGTTGTTGCTTTACAACTACTCACCTTCCTTGGAAAACTACAGTTAGTCTCCTTCTCTAGCAATACAGTCTGCTGGATTGGTTATTTCACAATATTCTCTTTCTTTCACCTGCAAGCAAGTTATCTCTTCTTATGAAAGCCAATGAATATTTAAATCCCTGACTCTTACTTCTTACCGGTGTCTGCTTCAACCACAACACTACTGTAACTCCACCAATCCTACTAGCTGAAATTCCTGAATCTTTTCCCCTTATTTAAGAGATTTTCTTGCTCTTCTCCTTCACATCCTCCAAGCTATGATTCACCATCATACTTCTTCCCTTTCAACTATTTCCTACCAAGAACACATGCATATTATCTTATACAATCAAATGACAATACCATAATCACTTAACAAACTTCCTTAACCTTTCCTGGTTGAAACCCTTCTCGCTATCTGCAATTTCTTCTCTGTTGTGAACTCTTCACAAGCCACTATTTACAAATAATGTTTTCAGAGTTCTCCTTTGTTATTATCAAAGAACCTTAACTGCTTTGATACCAAAATTGGTAGAATACTTATGACTAAAGCCTACCCAAACCTCCTCTCGCTAGTGTGTATCTTCCTCCTTGGACACACTCTACAAGCCTAAGCTTAAACCACCTTTCTATTCAAGGCCCACTTAGGCACTTGACATCTCACCATATGCAAACCCTCCTCAACTCAAGCAATTTTACACAAGCGTTGTAACACACTTCTAGCTTATCTCCTCTATTCACTTCTGCACACAACCACAAGCTAGCCTTTGCAAGGGATTACTGATTTCACTCTAATGTTATGTTAAAAAGGGGTTAACCATACCACTGAGTGCCTTTTCACAGGTACAAAATCTCGAGCTATAACCAATCCTCATCGCAATGATATGAAAATACTTAACTCTGTGCCTTGACCTTCCACATCATAGTTTTGACCATCCTCGTCAAACATCGAAACAACGGTTGAATCTGATATTTGGTTTGACAGGAATCGTCACAGTGAAATGGAGATTGCATTTGAGTATTGTATGTGGTCAGAACAGTTTTAAAGAAAAACAATTCCATGAAAAATGTTTGAGGCAGACTACGTTGGCTGAATAGACTACCTTTTTTTTGTGTGAGAGCAAAAGCTCACCAGACCCAACGCCTGTGAAGAGTTTCCTTATTGCTTTGCTTTTGGTTCTTTAAAGCCCGCGATGACGAGGATGGTCAAAAATCTGATGTGGAAGGTCGAGGTGCAGATTTAAGTGTTTTCATATCATATTAAATACCACGGTCAACACTATTTCCCTTTCTCTGCAGCGATTTCTTCTTAACGAAATGATACTTTGTTTACAAACCGCGTGTGTCTTTCTGTTCTCCAAAATGTAGGGGACTTTCTCCTTTCACGCAGTTGTTCTATGATTTTGTAATCAACTATGGCAGAGAAAAATTCAGAGACACACAGTCTACAATGTTTTTATTAGCTACGGTAGGACAAACACGATTTACAGTTTCTTCACGTTTTGATTGTCACTTCCACACACACAACCACCGTCCATTCAACTTATACCATATTTGTGATTTATCTCATTGTTTCTCTGTCTCTTGGATAGAAAAACCACAATATGTCTTCAACTCCTTTTTGCACATAAATCTTAAAATTCATTAATAGGCCGAGGGTTTGCATAGTGTATTAATACGAGATTTAACACAATCATTCACCATAAATTTTGGCTTGATGAAACCAGAGCCCTGCCTTTACCTTATGATAATCATTAAACTACAAATGAATACTATAATATTAATCTCAGTATAAGAAACATATCATCATTTACACAGTCTAATTTACTTACAGAAACACACATATGAAATAGCAGAAAACACTATCTACTTACTTCTAAATTACTCTATAGGGAACCCTTGATCTTCCAATTCAATTTACATATCTTTTTCTACAGTACAGAGAGCCTCCCCTCTCTCTTTGTCTCATTCTTTTCCTACACCAAACTCCCTCCTTCTGTCTCTCCATGCATTCAAATTCTAATCCAGCCAAAAGGCTAACCACTAACCACCTCTCCACAAATAGAGGAATTTTACTATTAGGAAAACTAACCCCTACATACCAACAACAAACTGACCAGATGGCTAAGCCTCCGCGTAGAGAGCTTTAGACTGCCACGTCTTCCTACTTTGATTCAGAAATTGACAACAAGAAAAACTAACAATAATAAACCACTTAGATTAAAATATTTTGAAAATCAAAGTCTTCAAGTCCTTAGAACATGTGACCAATGCATCAAATTGCTGGACCTTGATGCTTCTGCATCATCTTGTTAAAAAATATTTGCCTTACAATGTTAATATACAAACTTTAATTGTTTAGATTATGTTTTCCCCAGTCCGTGGGGTTTGTGAGAGGAATTGTAAGAATCGGAAATATAGCCATTTCACATTTTGTGTTCTATATGGGGTTTAAATATTGTTTGGAAGCCCATGACTCCAATTTGAAGTTTGTTAAACTGCGTTTTGCGTCTCTATAAAATAAATATTTCGATTAAGTGTCACTGACATGTATTGGTACTAGTTTTCTACTTCTGATAATTTGTTTGTGTTATAGTTTATTAGTTTGCTCTATAAATTTTTATATGTTGAATTAATATAGGATTTTTAGCCAGTCCAAAAATGATTCATGGCTTGGTAAAATAAAATATTTATGGCTTGGTAAAATAAAATATTTACGGACAATTAAGAGGTGATTTTATTGTTTGCAATAAAAAGATTACAACTTGATTATTTGGTAAACCTCAATTAAAAATTTGGTAAGGTTTTCTATATAAATTAAAAATGATGAAATTATTTGATAAAGTAAATTAAAAATTTAAACCTAAATAAAACCTTAAAAATAAGTTATACTTCTAATATAACCTTTTAAAATTAAAAAAAAAGAACACACTAATATAAATTGAAATTGATTTTAAATTTAAAAGATTTAAAATAAATAAAGGACTTTAAAACTCTTATTTTAACTATGGACTTTATTAAAAACCCTAAAAATTTCAATTTACATTAATAAACCAAGCCCACTTAATTTAGAAAATTGTAATTAAAAAAATTTAAATTCTATATTTATTAAGGGTTTGGGCATGATCTCAAAATAAAGATCAAAACGTCTAGATTTAAAAATTACCTAAACGCGGTTCCACATCCACCAAGACTACAACTTGTGAAGGCATTTTCGTGGATTTAACCTACTGTTTAACAAAAATAATGCTATTTACATAGTCATATTATTCTAAATAATTGGTTAAGTGAATTGGTTTATGTATTTAATGTAAATAGGTGGTTGCTATAAAATTTTCAAGAATGTTACGACTTTTAATCTTTATGTTAAAAGGACTTAGGGTTTTTACTATGGGTTACTCGGTATAATGGGATTGAGATTCTTTATCGGCTTTGAAGTCGTGCTGGTAATAATACTTTATGTAATATTATTATAGAACTATTTGTAAAACTCTATTCTAATTCTAATTTTCAATCAATATTTGATATTGTGTTTTCATTTGTTAATTTAACTTATAAGTTAGTTAGATTTAAATCCTAGTTTATCTTTTATCTTTTCTTGTAATTACTAATAATAGTTTAGTCTTAGGTCGTATTTAGATATCACTTGTAGAATATATATAAATTTTACTATTTTATAAATCTTTGAAATTAGATCTAATAATTTGTCAGAATCATATGTTTCACGTTATGATTAAAAAGTTAAAGAGATAGTTTATGCGTTTAAGTATTCTGTTACTATTTCCAAAGAGAACAAAATAAGACTTAGCTATAAAAAGTTCTTAGTTAAATTTAAAATGAAAATAACTTAGAGTTAACCCTAGAGTTAGCTGTAAGGTTCTAGGAGAAAATATAAGAAGTACCAAATACTTTTTATCTATATAAATTATGTATAGAGATGTTAAATTTATATGCTCGAGAAATATGAGACTGTTTTAGGTATAAGAGCCTACTACACATTCATTAAGATAATACCTTGCATATACTGTAGTGTTGAGGATTTGATAAATTTATAAGAGATGATATTCTATTTAGTATAGAAATCAGATAATAATTTTGGGAATTCTATTTTAAAAAATTCTTACAGATATAACATAAAATGAAATTAAGATTCATAAGAAACAACTTAGAACCTGCTAATTCTTGAAGGGGACAAACACTCAAAGAAGACTGTTCTTGCCAACTGTCTCCTTAAAGCAGCCACGCTCCCTGCTTTAGGACCCCTGAGCCTGTTCACTGAACCAACAGGATGAAGATGCTCTGTAGGAGCCTACACAGTATTCTCTACAACTTAGCAAACTCACTTTCAGGCTTAACTTTCAGCAATTCACTTTAGCCATCGCCTCATTGAATTCCTCTTGTGTGCCTAACTTTCTAGTTTTCGGTAATTTCACAAGTCTATAATCACTTGGAATAGAATGTAATTAGCATCCTGCTCAATTCGATGGTATTTATAAGCTTTCGTAGGTCTTTGGGTCACTTTTGCAATTAAATGAGCCACCTGCTCAGTTCCTCTTCTCAGGGACATGACCACAATTTTAGGGATGTTGCCTCTTGCAATAGGAATTTTAGGGATGTTGCCTCTTGCAATAGGTAAAAAGTGAATGCTATTGCTGCCACTAGTCATTTGGCCTTCTAGAGCATAGCATTCCTCCTAGTGGGTCAGTAAACACTCTTCAATAGTTTTCTTTGAATAGGTGTCTCCTCTTTTGATTATTTAAATAAATAAAATATTCAATTGCACTGATCCTTGAACATTCTTGACCAATAACATAAAATTGTACAACAAATTTTAAAATAATATTTAAAAAAAAAATGTTTTAAATTTTATCATTAAATTAGTAATTAATGTTTCCTATGAATGGGATGGGATTTATTATTTTATTTGTGTTATGCAGAAATAATATGATTTTTGGAAGGGGGAACGAGAACTCGTAATTACTATTTTACTATAAATGGGATGGGATTTATTATTTTATGTGTGTTATGTAGAAATAATATGATTTGCATTTGCGTTTAAATTATTATTATTTAAAAATTGAAATTGTTCATAGTTTACGCTGTACAATTCATTGAACAAGAAGGGAAGTTGTGTTGTGTGAAATTTAAACTCTACACTTCAATTTTCTAAGTAAGTCTCATCATTATGGAAAGTTTTACCGGATGTTCTAACTCACAGAATACCATTATAAATAAATAGGTCTAGTCCTAGGGTTTCGAAGTCTCTAATAAGCATTGGAAGTACTAAGTTTGATTATTATTATATAGTTTTTAATTATTAATTAAAAAATTATAAATACTAAACCTAACAACAAAAATGATAAACCTATTTTACATGAATGTAATAAATTATTTAGTTAATATTTTTATTTTAAATGTAACAATAAATCACGCAATAAATATAAAGAAAAGGGGGTTGATTCTTTTCATTCTAGCCTAATATGTTACCAAAATTGTTTTAATATTGTTATTATTAATATGATTTTTTCTTTCACTTCTACGTTACTAATATTAAATCCTAAATTATTATTATATTTTAATATTTAAAAATTACTAAAAAATATTGAGATTGAGTTAAACTTGTATTTGTGTTTGTTGTTTTTATGTATAAATAATATGATTAGAAGGATAAATTAAGCTATAAAATTAATCAATATCTATTGTTTTATTAGGTTATTCAATATTAGATTTAACCTTGGAACTAGATTGAGATTAATAGTGAGATTGAGTTCTTATACAATATCTCATTTGATATTTTAATGCTTTTTGTTTTGGAATGTGATGCATTCAATAAAGGAATTGGGGCTATGTTCACCAATACATAATTGTGTGATAGCAACTTGGGAAAATCCACATATGAGAAGGAAATGTTGGCTATTATTTAAATAACGATATGTGGAACCCTTACTTAATGGGGCATCATTTCCAAATTAAAACAATTTATAATAGCTTGAAATATTTCTTAAAATATAGGTTATCCTCCCTAAAGAAACAAAAGTGGGTAACAAAAATATGAGGGTATGACTATGAGATTATGTACAAGAAAGAAGATGGAATGTGGTGGTTGATGATCTCTCTAATAGATACAATCATTAGAGGAAATTTGGGGTCTAAAATGGGCCTTATAAGAAAATGTGCCAAAACAAGTTTTTGTGAGTTGGAATTCAAGAACCAAGAGAATTTCAATAAAATAAGTCAACCATAATGGTTGAATTGACATATTTTTCATTAAAAAAAACTACTTTTTTTGTTCGTATTTTCGACATATCTCATTGTGTTTTTACTCAAATTTCGATCGGGAGAGCTCGTTGGATGTGGAATTTGATTCCGCATCCAACGAGTACCCGCACTGCATACTTTTGATGGATCCTGCTCGCCCAAAAACAAGAAATACCTAAAAAAACGTGATGATGACATCATCATCACGTTTTTTCAGGTATTTCTTGTTTTTGGGGTAGCAGGTTCGTCAAAAGTATGCAGTGCGGGTACTCGTTGGATGCGGAATCAAATTCCGCATCCAACGAGCTCTCCCGATCGAAATTTGATTAAAAACACAGGGAGATATGTCGAAAATACGAACACAAAAAGTAGTTTTTTTCTTTCTTCCTCCAAAATTAATCAATATTATTTTACTATTTTAACTATTATTTTATTATTTTAACTATTATTTTATTATTTTCCTTAGGAGGCCCATTTTAGACCCCAAAATTCCTCTAACGGAGGAAGTGTCCATATTTACTTATATTTCATAGTGTATGATTGGCTATGGGTCATACATCAAGAATGGTAAGAGGATGTGAATCTTAGGTACACGGTTCACCAACTACAAGGAAACCTACAAGCATTCCCAAATCACACCTAGGAGGATAATGAGGCCTTCTATAAAGGTCACATTTTTCTTATTTGAGTTTAAATATAAAGTATTATTTGATTACTATACTCCTCTTGCACAAGGGTTCATTATAGGTTTCAAAACAATATGAGAATATTAATATTTCATTCTTTTGATACTTGTAAAGATGTGACAATTGCACCCTTTTGACAGTATATCATACTCAAGAATGACACAAGAAGGAAGCAATAAAGCAACCAAGATATTTACAACCCTTACCCATTTTTGCAATTATTTGGATTGGCACTTCCATGGAATTTAATGAGTTGATACCAAAATTTGGCAACAAATAAGTGATAATAGTAGTTGTTGATCACCTCTCCAAATGTGCTTACTTGTGTGCCTTACAAAAACCAATCAAGAACTCTGTAGTAACACAAGTATTCATGGATGATATTTTTAAATTGCATGGCATGCCTAAATCCATTATGGTTGAGTGTGATACCACCTTCACCAACGAGTTCTAGTAGGAGTTGTTTTCGCCTTAACGTACTTAGTTGAATCTTAAAATCATATATCACCCTCAAACCTATAGCTAGATTCAAGTATTTAACAAATGTTTGGAATCCTATTTACACTATTTTTCTTCAAAGCAATAAACCATATGGGTCCAATGGTTACTCTTGGTTGAATGGTGTTACAATTCTACCCATCATGGTGCTACTAAATTGACCTCCTTTGAGAGAGTTTATTGAAATTCATGCCATAAATAACCTCATACTTGTTAGGCCTATCTAAACTTTAGGAGGTGGAAAACACCTTGACATATTGTATAAACATTCTTCATATATTCAAATATAATCTGGTATTGGATCAAAATTTCACGAAGAAACATGTTGATTAACATCACTTCAGACACCATTTCATGAAGGTGATTAGATGTTCTTGCATCTCCAATCCTTTAAGAAGTGCTCAATTAAGGATAATATATACCATAAGTGTTCTCCTAAGTTACTTTATACTATGTAACTTTATTTTCATTATTTTTAAATAATTTAAAAATATAGTTCTTAACTATTAAATACCCAACTTGAATTAGAAAACAAGATCAAAGCTAAGGGAAAAGGGTTCCAAACTTTCTTCGAAATGGATGCTAAGATATAGGAGTTATTTTTCATACTTTGCTTTCATATTCCTTCTTATTTCCTCATGTTTATACATAAAAACTTTTTTCGATAGCATGGTACTCTTTGAAAATGATCTAATAAGAGGAGTTCGATACTTGTAATTAGGTTTTGGAGGTATATGTAGTTTCCTATATTCAATGTTACTATTAGAGGAAATTTGGGGTCTAAAACGGGGCTTATAAAAATGTGCCATGGACAAGTATGCAATGAGTAATATTGATCAAACCAATAGAATTTAAGTATTTTGGTTAACCATTAAGGTTGATATTGACAATCATTGAATCCATATAAATCTCATCTTGGTTAAGACTTGAAAAGTTCATCTCCAAACACAATAACTAGCAACTGCCCCATAAGGTGCAAATGAACGGTGAAAGGAAAAAAATGGGAAGTAAAGTAGATGTGACAAAGTAAGAAACATAGTAGCTTTCTTCTGTGAATAATCAGTAGTGTAGGTTGGGATCCAATGCCATGATGATATTCTAGCCAATGTCACACAACTTGATGACTATTTTCTTATGATTGGGACTAATACCATAATGTTTATTATATCATGAACTCTCAATTATATATATGCTTAATGATTTTTGGGATGGTTTAAACATATGGATACTTTGGTACATGGCCCACCCAATTTTGATATTTTCTTACTTATGGTTGGTCTAATGCAATGTAAGCTAAAAAAAAATGCTTCAATTTATTGTTCTTTCCTTGAGGAGGTTAAGTACTCCACAACATTTAATTTCATGGACCCTAGAATTGTTGGAAGTTTCTAAGCTATGTTTACATTTTAACAATTATTCCCATTACCATTTAAATGAAAGTGCCATAGAAGTATGGAAACTGTCAATAAAAAAGAAAATACATTTATTAGCTATGTGAATTGCATGATCTTATCATTTTGATTTAAGTTTATGGATATCAACATACTTAGTTGAAAATGTATTTGCACGCATTAAATGAATCTTATTTGTATTGAACCTATAGTTTCAATAAGTATATATATTTCACCTTAGATGTGTTTCAAATGATAAAGGAAGACCTTAACTTAGTATAATGATTTTAAGTGGTACCTAATATTCTTGAATCTGCTATTGTTTTTGGCAGATCTCTTTTAAGGATATCCAAAATATTTCTAATAGAATTTGTAAGGGAATTTGTTCACAAAACATTATGGTTGAAGTCCCGAGGGAATTTGTTCACACTAATTTCCTTGAATTTTTCTATAACAATACTTCTTTGTCAATTCTCCCCTCGATATGGTCCTCACTACAGTGTTTGGTTTTTCGATGATGTATTATCCTTAGAGTGAATTCCAAAATAGGTAGCAAATATCCCTTTTTTCTTTCTTTCTGAAAGGTGGTTCTCATAGAATCTTGTTGTTGATGGATTTCCCTTTCCAATATATCCATTTTCCCTATAATTATTTTGATGGATTTTTAAGTTCCCCATTTATTACATGTATTACAAAATACATGCATACTTGGACTTGTGGTTTCCTTAGAGACACTAAATTATGGATTTGTACAGAAACAAGATTTATTTCTTATAGTTGAGATGAAGTATCTCAAAAAAGTATTGTTGCATCTTGATTATAAAATTTGTTAGAGGAAATATTGAATAGAATATAACTAACCATTTTGAAGTGTAGTCATAGTATGTGGTTCAAAGGAAATGATATTATAAGATAACCATAATGCTTGGACAAAGATACATTGATAAAATGGGTAACCATCATTCCCTCATATATTGTATCGACCATAGCATCGAGAGGGATCAACCATCCCTAAATCTAAAGTCATTGTCTTTCAAAACCCTATCAGCTCATTTGGAAATATTCTAGTATTCCATGGCGATTATAGTTTGTAATGGTCTATACTACTACCATTATCAACAAATCCATGATCCAAAGCCTCAAGCTACTACAACAAAGCACTAGAGGAAATGATTAAAACAAGGATGAGGTTTGAAGAAAGGTTGATGAGGTTTAAAGAAAGGTCACTGAGGCTAGTATAGAATGAAAGAAAATAAGTTTTTTCTTTCTTAAAGATATGGTGATTTTAATAAAAGAAAAGTACTTTTTTTCTTTCGATGTTCTCTCTATTGGCTAATTTCATTGCTTTATAAGTAGATATATACATAGATATCTGGGCTTATTTATCTTAGACATCACAGTTTGGTTCCATTATTAGAATGGTGTCTCAATAAATCCAACGATTAGGTCTCGCTTGACCTAAATCTATTTTAAAAGTAAAAAACCCATTTGTAAGAGTGGTTTCTAATTCCACATCAAATCATATTGCCAAAGACAATTTTACAAAATAACAAATCCTTGACGAGGGAGGTTTCAGAAGCGTGTATGAGGGGATTTTGCAAAAAATAAGTGAACGAGTGAGGGAGAAAAAATATTACAAATAATAATACCAAAAAAATGTTAAAAAATATTAAACTAAATAAATAGAATTTAAATTTATAGATTTTACATAAATTTAGAAAATGTAAATTTTAAGTTTTTACATATAAAAAATTGCATTGCACATAAAAATAATTGATATAGTTTAATAGCTTAATAAATGTGAAAACAAATATTAAATTAATGCAATGTTAAAATTTTATTCTCTGCATATTTGGTAATAATAATAAATAGAATTTGTTCATTAAAATCATGTGTATCAATCAATATTGACCTAGAATGCTAATTAGAATAAATTTATCTTAATCACTTTGGATTCCACATCAAATCATATTGTTGGATGAAATAATAATGATTTTTTTATGAGCTCATGATTTAACATATACTCAAAGTTACAAAATAAGTTTAAGCAACAAATAAGATTTAAATGGATGCAATTTTTATATGATGTGTGTATATTGATTTCAAATTTTGATGCATTGATTTTAATAAAATTTTATTTCATGTTTGATCAGAGTTGAATTTAGTGATGAACTTGCATTCATTTCAAAATTACTTGTAATTATATTGACCTCATTTGAGAGGAGAAGATATGCATTTTTTTAAACTCAACTTTTCTTCCAAACTATTGGATCATCCTATGGAGATTTAAGATGCTTATGGTTAATTGATGTTTACATCCCACATATAAATATCTATGTTAGCTTTAAACAAAAAATCAACCCTTTATACATGAGCATATCAATCATTTTGAAGAAGGTGAAGTAACAACTTCCAATTTTAACTCAATTTTGTGTACTTGTCTTTGTTTAGATTCTCTAGGTTCAAGTCAATTTCCAATTTTTCATGGAATTTTCTTTCTCTCCAATCATATTTTCCTTGTTTTCAATACATGAATATAAATTTTAAATCGCTGAAATTTGAGCATCATGATGTCGACAAATATTGTTTTTATAAAAATATAGATTATAGATGATACTTAGTAAATTTCAAAAGATCACATTCATTTAAAATAGCTACATATACATAATCATGATCATCTAGAGTTTTTATGCATCCCCCATCCATAGGAACCGACGTAGATCCATCTAAAATCTAGATGTAGTACTTGCATAGAGGGATCAAATTCCTCGAGGTGCAAACTTACGTTCACTTTTACACACTAAAAAAAGGTTTTCAACTCAAACGATTTGATCCCTCTTGGGGAATGATGGATCCAAATTTTATAGCATGGTTTTACTATGGGAAAGCTATTAAATATATTCAAATGCACAATGCACTAAGCATGTCCTTTTCCTTCCCATTTATCTTTTTATGCTTTCTGTTCCACCATGTATTTTTGTTGATCTGTGGATTTTCCTTTAAAAACAATGTGGCGAGGAGACTACAAAATACAAATTCCCCATATTTGATCGATGATCACCTTCACAAGTTTAGTTTCCAAACACAACTAATAAACAATACTTTCATAATAATAAATTGGTCTTAATTTTAATTTTTTTCTTGTTTGTATTTTTAGTAATTTTTTTATCGTCCTCTTCACCTAACATTTCTTATAGTACAATATGATTTGTGATAAAGAGGTGGTTGGTAATAAAAATCTATACCCATTTAGCTGTGTAGTTATAGTAAAACTATATTTGGTTTCAATAACCGATATCTCTTGAATTTGTTAAAAATAATTGTTTAGTTGTATTTCTTTTCAAAACAAACATTGAAACTGTATTATAAATTTTATACTTAAAATTTGCATATTTATGCATCGAAAGCTTAATTGCTTTCCTTATTTTGTGGATTGTATTGAATTTTTATAAATACTCTTAAAATATTTATTATAAGTATTCCAATACCTTTCATTTGTCTATCATGCAAATAAATATGGTTCGTGATTGTAGTTTCATGATGTGTCTTTAGTACATAGAAGCTTTTTTTAATGCCACATCTTTGAAATATATTTCGATCGATAGTATTTGAGATTTCGTGAATCTTCATTCCCAACTCTAGCTCCATTGAAACTTGGAAACATTCATATGATCACAATTAAGTTGTGATAATAAGTTGTGATAATTATATTACTTCATATGGTTTCTGTTTGTAATTTAATGACGTGTCTTTACCATGCGTGAGATCCTCAGTAAAAACACTGTAAGTAATGTTATTTATTTTCCTAAGTTGTGAATTTCTTGGTAGACTTAGGAGACTGAGGGATTGAATGGATTGAATGATTGGGACAGGAATTCTATAGGGAGAGAGAGAATCGTTGGGATGCCATGGGTTGGATGACCAACGTCATCTCAGTGATTCAGGGATTTAGATATTTTTAGCTCCTTTTGTTGGTCTAAAACCCTGTAGGTACCATCATAAGTGGAAATGGTTATTACCATTACCATTATTATAAGTTTAAAAACCAAATTAAGCTATATTATACTTATTATCCTAAAAACATCTTAACCATGGCCCGCATGCCAACATGTTATTTTAAACTTTTCAATATATATGCTAAGGTTTTTCTTTTGCTTTAAAGCAGCCTTCGTATAGTAACTTTCATTAAAAGTATGGTTATAACACACATAACTATATGAGAAAATGTGAATACAATTATATAATACAAAATCAAGAGAAAGTGGTTCTAAATTATTATGTACATACATGAATTATGTTATTAAAATAAAATTATGGGTTAGTTAGGGCTCATGCTTAGTGGAAGAGGGACGATGTAGTTGTTACTACAAAATGATGAGATAATGGGTACGGGAAGGGAGATCAGGAGGGAATTGATTAGCTGTCGTGGGGAACCCCTCTCACATTGAGCCAAGATCTTTAGGGAATGGTAGAAAGGATGATCCACCCTAGGAATAATGGGAATGGTAGCAAGGATGAGCCGCCATGGAAAGAACAAATAAATCTAAGTGTGACTAGGTCGGTCGCATTAAGCAACATGTCCCTTCTTTTGATTTCCATTAGACCCTTCTATTCATAAGGGATAGGGTTCTCCTCGTTGTTCTTTATTCTATGGGATTTTCCTTGGTGTTCAAAGTTTGGTCGATGACAAAAATAACCAAGTAATCTAAGGATTTTTCATAGTTTTAATGGATTCACGTTTTATTTTCCCTATATTGTGTTTGAAATGTGTGGTTTATGCATACCAATTTATGGTTTATGTTCTATGCACAACTTCTATTGAATTTTTTAGCTGATACATATTGTTATTTTGAGAAACGCAAGGTTTCTATTATATTTTTGGTCTTAAAGTATTTTATGGAAATGGATTTTAAATGAAACTGGGCGTTTCTTTTATATCTAATTCTCCATAGTCGTTACCCTGTAAAATGTAACATTTCTTGTTAATTTCTCCGTAATGCATAGAGATGTTTCCATGAATATGCATCATTTCTCTTAAATATTAGTCTCCGTACTTTTTAATTTTTAAATTATAGTGCTTATTCTTCATTTCTCTACTTAAACTTCTTTGATATTTTCCAATCGAATTAGGGATTGAATTTATCTCCCTTGCACTAGGAAGTTGTTGGGTCAAACTAGTCTTAGATTATTTAGACTGTGGAATAATCTAGTGATAAATAAAATGTAGGAGGATGTGGTAGTGATCAGCAGTCTATGGAACTCACTCTCAATGTTTTTATAAAGAGAATAACCTATTGTTACAAGGTGAAAGGATATGGGAGCGATCTCAGTCTTGATCTAATTTATATTGTTCATGAGAAAGTATTCGTGGGAAAAAAATGGCTTATATGATACCAAAAGTGTGTGTGTGTATATATATATATATATTTAAGGCTTCAACAAATAATAATATTAAAAGTACAAAAATTATTACATGAAAAAATGCTAGCCTTGGTGGTCTAGGTTAGTGAAACCACCAACCCAGATGCTACAAAATGCTAGGCATAGAAGTTACATATAAAAATAGGCTAGTCCGAAGGAGTTGGATGCCATTGAAGATCTTACAGTTTTTTCAATAGACCATGACCAAGCAAAAAACCACACATTTTAACAAAAAAAGGAGAAACCTTTGAGGATAGCTGAGGGAGCTAGGGGCGATCATCAGGCGCAGGAGCTTCTTACTTTTGGGGGTTAGGATTCTCTTCAACAATGGGGAAACTACCGAAGAATTCATCGTCCCACCCTTGTGGAGGGAGCTTAGAAGTTAGAGGGTTGGTTTAGTTGCAGATAGATGTGCCCCTATTAGATGTGTGAATCCACTTAAAGTGCAACAAATCAATGGTAGTGGGTAGAGGAAAGGTGGCCACTAGAGAAGGAAAGATGGAGGAAGCACCCAAGTCATGCAGAACTGGTTCCAAGTTGGTGGAAAACAAGGCCTTAGATCTCCCTACAACCCTTGCTGACGTTTCCCCAAGAATTAACGGAGCCAGAGGAGCAGAGGATGACCTCCTAGGGTGAGAAGCTTCCAGGCCATCCAAATAAGCCCTAATGGTGGTGGGTTATGCTGAAGCAGAGCACCTGTGCAAATTGGAGCACCGCTCCAGAAAATACTTTCCACCGACGAGGATGGAGTCGAGGATTTTCAGTTTTGCATCCAAATGCACCAGAAGAGTCCTAATATCCATGATGGAGGTAGTAGCATGTGTCCAATTTTTAAACACTTCTTCTACCAGATTTATGAGCATGTTTTTAATCAACAAGTAGAAATTTATTTGGTTACAATAGTTACCTATAGCAAGAAAATCCACCACCTGAATAGATTCCCAGTCATCAATAAGCACTCGAATAGGGGTCGAGACATTGCTGTCATAGCCAATGTTAACTGCCTTTCCTTTCCTTTGAGACCCAACTTCTCTTCCATCTCCATGCCAGTGCCACGATAGGAGGTACCTCTCAGCAGGGTCATGGTGAGTAAAAGAAGCTCCCAAACACACATAGTCGAACAAAACAATGCAAAGCCACATAGAGAGCATCATGGGGGAGAGAATGAAGGAGAATTCAGGATTGAACACCATTTCATGCATCGACAGAGTGGGCAACAAGTAGGGCACACGTGGGAGTTACAACATACAACTTCCAATGTTAATGCCATGGGATGAATTGGGTCACATTAGGTTGCAAGTCATTAACCTCTCCTTGGAGTGCAGTTAAACCATTGTCTTCTGAATGAATTCCATGGCATACCGTCTGCATGGATGGAGGGTGACTAAAGCGATGTGCTGGAGCGAGATGGAGGGAGCGAGCTTCCAGGTGTTGAGTGTTCGGGGAAAGCACCCACATCCAGGATGGGGTGGTATCGTGAGGAATTTAATTGTGTCACATCTGCATGGATGGAGGGTGACCAAAGCCACATGTGAGAGCCAGATGGCGGGAGTGATCCGCCAGCTAGAGAGTGTTTAGGGAAAGCACCCGCATCAGGGGGATAACAAAAGTATATTATTTATGTGTTGCTTTGTTTTTATTTTTATGGTAAGATTTTTATACATGGTAACTTATCCTTGAAGGAATTATAAGTCTTTGACTAACACCTAAGTGAAAATAAAATACTTATTATGTATAATGGGAAAAAGAAGGGTAATGAACGTTCTATATTATAATTACATTGACTACAATTTCAACATAGGGAATAAGTATTGCTTAGTTTTGATTATATTTTAGAAATAGGGACCTAGATAAATATGCTCAAAAGATGTCGAGAAAGGAACTAGCCTCTAATTCGACATAAATAAAAGATACAATGAATGTCTATTTTTATGAAGATGGGCTTAATTTCGACATATTAAACTTTAATAGCTATTATATTCTCTTTTAGGAAAAGGATTTGGAATAAGGCTAATTAATAAGTTGTTACTCTTCTCTATGATAGATATTGGAGGATAAGGAAGATGAAATGCAGTAATTTCACTTCATATTTGTAACCTTTCATTGAATAATTAATAACAATTTTTGTGGACATAGCCCCTGGTTAGGGGTGAACCACCTACATTGGTGTCTCACTCTTTGGTTCTTATGTTTTATGTCGTGTTGTTTAAATAATAATCATTTTCTTACATGTACATAATATATTTACTATGGATCATATTATAAAATTTAAGGCGTTGCGGACATCAACCATACGGTGGTTTATAGGAGATATAATATTATTTTCTCCTTTACAGTAATAAGTCCTTGAACGACTTACAAGTGTTTACTCTTGTTTACGAAGAGCATATCATATTTTTATTATGGAAGTTATATATATATGTTTAATTAATGGTATTATGAGATGTTCCTTTTATAAGTTCAAGGAGTTATGTTTTAATATATTTTGTTAAATAACCATGGAAAGTAATTTATTGTGAGGTATGATTCCACAAGTATTAAATACTAGAATGTATTTTCGCTTGTATTGATAAGAGATAGATTGCGGGTGAGTTTAAGTACCCTCTATGGAGAAGCAATACATATTTATTTAAAATCAGATTATGTATATCCCTTGTATATTACTATGATTCTTAAATAGAATAATATGTTATTGTTTGGGTGCAGTGTTTATCAAATGAGGTTAAACTTAAAGGGGAATATACCGTATTATGATATTTAATATTAATCAATACTAACACATTTGAATTTTTGAGATGAAGAAAATAAAACATTCCCCATTCTAGAATTTGGGTTTGTTACAAATGGTATCAGAGCAAGGTTTACAAAACTCAGACCTAATGGAATCGTCTACATACAGGTATGTTGAGAGCATTGTGATCTGAATATGATTTTTTATGTTTTCTTATAGGAATTCATGCTATGGAAAGAATGATGTTTTAATGATATGATCATCCAAGTATATGGACTAGTTCACGTAGAGTCATGATTTGGAGTATATGAAGCTAGTTGCATAACTTAAATTCAAGAATACATGCGGGAAGAATGAAATTTTGATTGAAGGTTAATAATGTGATATGTTTGAATTCATTTTGTAATAAGGAAATGAATGCATTATCATGTTAACAATAACCATAAATTGGATACCCATGCAAATATAAGCTTATGCTATTTTACATGCATCATGTTGACTCAAATTCTAGTCTATGTATAATTTATGGAGAATATGTTGGAAGAGTTTTGGAACATAGTCAGTTCATATATGACAAATGACTAATGGATACATGAGGTAATTAAGCTAGTAAATAGCTTAATAATTTAATATGTATTCAAGCTTATAAAAAGTAAGGTAAAAGTTATGATTAGTATACTAAGAAAACAACTTAATGAGTAATGTATGCAGGTAGAAGAAACGAAGTTGAAAATGTAGGAATGAAAAGTTGGAATATACGGACAAGACTTTGATTATATGCAAGATTACGTATGATAAATGCATGTGGATTGTGCATAAAAATAGATTTTTTTGCATCTAGGTTGTGCATTTTTGATAACTTTGATATTTAATTACACTAGAGGATAAACTTATTGATATATATAGTTTTATGTCTTGCTTAAAATCACATTGGCAAAGAGAATATGATGTAAATAAACCTTGCAAAAGTTGTTAGTATAATGTACATGTAAACTTGTTAACAAGAAACTTCGTCAAATTGAAGCAAAGTTAATGTCACTTGGTAATGTCAATTCAAGCTTATATAAGTCAGGGATGAATTTTGCTTAAGGTGTATGTTGTCGAGAAAGTAATGCATTGAAATTAAGTAAAAGAACATTTTGTTATATTGAAAGTTTATAAGAATTCAGAATAGAAATTTGATATTACGTTTTATAGTTTCCCTATGAGATTATGATACAAATTATTTATGGCAAGAAATCGTGAGTAAGGAATGCAGGTACACATGGATGCAAGAAACACCGTTGAATGGGAATCAACAAGGTGGTCAAAAGCAAGAGATAAATTTCTCGATGGTAAAAGGTAACATCTAGAATCAATATGGTTCCTTGAGGTTATAAATATGTTTTTATTTGATTAAAATAAATGCAATTATAGAAACATATAGTACAGATAACTTGATATGTTGAGAGTGTGATTTGTAAGAAGTTTTGAAATTTTTTACTGAAGCACTTGAATATGGTAATTGTATTATTATGAGAATTATCAATTTTGCAAAAAATATATCTGTGATAAGGAAATTGAATCATAGAATTTGTTTGAAATAGTTTGTACATGCATAGATACCAGAAGTATCAAACTATGCCAAGCAATAAGGTGTTGTTTAAACATATTGGAAGTATAATGTTGTTAATTAAGTATTAAAAGACTTAGACAAACATGTTTTGATGTTGAGCGGGTAAGCTTTGGAATATTGAGTTACCATGGGATATGGTATTAAGCTAGAAGAATATTAGGAATATTTAGAATTATTAAAATTTTTGTTTGATGTCAAGTTGGTAGGATCTAGAAGATAGATATGTTCAATGATGATTATGATATTTCATGCATTCAATGTTTCTAAATATATGTAACTATGAATAATTAAATAAAGAGTTGTGGAATTTTTTACCTGACCATGGGGGACACTCTGGGTTACAAGGCTCTTAAACTTATATGAAAATTTTCTACATTAAACTAAACTAATTAATGAAAATGAAGTAGAAAATTGGTTTGATGTTGATATTCTTGGGCTCTAGAGAACCTAAAGTATTTAGTCTCATTATGCATAATTACAAGATGCAATGTGACTTGGAAACTCAGACCTAATTTTCAGAATAAACAAGCTGAAATATTGAAATGGTTGAACACAAAATATTTATGAATGAAGTAGAGCTGCTATGGAACACCTTAGAGAGGTGTTAGGCTATGAAAATTTTGATAAGTTAGTACATAGTTTCCACTGAACACCCTTGTGATGTTTTACACTATGTTGAGCGCTCTATGATATTCAGTCCTAGGCCTAGTTAAAGAGGTACCGGTGAGCACCCAGAGGAGGTGTTAGGCAGGCTTAAGAAGAAATGCTAGAGAGCATCAAGGCGAGGCGTTATGTTTTTTAGTGATATATTTTGTGGTCATAAGATTTCAGGATAAGATATATTTGGGTTTCTAGATTCTACATAGGAGATATGCCTGAGATCTATAAAAATTTGATGAGGGTTATCATCCTTATATTGGATGAATATAATATATACAGGTTGAGGAGGCCTGCACATGATCTAGCAATTCTGTGAGGAGATGAACCTCATGTATATAAGCATGCTAAAATTTTTGAAAGAATATTTCAACCAAGAAGTGTTTAACACATCAATGCCAAGTATAAGGCATGTGTGTGATTTTTGGTATTTTACGCATGATGACATCATGAATGATGAAAAATTAGTTGCAAAGTTAAGAATAAAGTAAATCCTCTTGTGATAAATGCGATAAAAATATTTTTACTATGTGCATTGGTAATTCTTTAATTAGTATATGTTTTAGAAATTGTGAAGAAAATTACGATTATATACATGTTATGTTAGTTTGATATGAATATATATGTTGCAAAGTGTTAAGCCCTTAATGATGACACATTACACCATATAGTGTGGCACATTACCCCCTATATTGCGGTGCATTACATATTATTTATGTAGGCTTGGGTATATTAGTGGGTTTATTAGTTGTTATTGTACACCTTTATCTCCTATATATAGGAAGGAGATCTTCTCATTTTAGTCATCAGAGTATCTTATCTTGCCTTATATACTCAATACATTGTGTAAGGAGGTTCCTCCCTCAAAGAGGATTGATATTTATATCTGTTATTCATTTTTTAGGCATGGATTACTCTCTTATTGTATATTTCTTCTTTTTTTATGCTATATATGGGACTTGGTTGTATAAAATTTGGTATCGGATTCTTTCCTCGGGACTGACTTCCACAAAATGAGTAATATTGGTACTTTCTCTTCAAATTTGTTTCTACAAGGATTCGGAGATAGAGGTTAAAAACACAATTCCTAAACAAGCTGAAATATCTGCAGTCCAAAATCCAGATCTTTATCTATTGCAGTTTCATAGATAATTGCAAAAGAATCTATGGTTTTTGACTAGTCCTACAACAAGTATAAAACATGTGTTCTTGGGAAAAAGGTCATATATGATGAGTTCGAGATCCAAATGGAGTGAGACTAGTTGCATATGAAATAATACAGACCAGGGTATCTGTGATAGAATTTTTAGATACAGAGATAAAACAATGGACACATGAAATACAGTACTAGTTCAATCTTTTGGATAGGCCAAACATAAGAAGCTTTGGTATATTTGCAATAAAGTTTTGTTGGATCATACAAATTAGGTCAGACATATGGAATTTGAAAGAGGATAGATCAAGGTACTACAGGCCGAAGTTTCAGACTCAGAGGAGTCACAATTCAAATTTCACCTCAGTTACAAGTTGGCCATAAAACAGTCTTCCAGTCAAGGTTTGAAAAAGGTACTTAATTTTGCATTTGAATAGATTTTAGTAGAAGGGTGTATTTGTCGTAAACCCTAGAGTGTGATATTGTTAAAAATTCCACCAAAAGGAAGTGGGGAGAATCACACTCCACACAAACCCCGAGAGGATTCACCCCCAACATACGAGGAAATGGAAGACATTTCTTTTAGAGTGCCCAAGTTGGAATATATGATTAAAGGAAATGTGAAAATTGATGACTTTGCTCAATTGGAAAAGAACATGGCTACTAAAGAGGATATCAAAGGGATGGCTAGTAAATAATATATTCAATACTTGAAGGAGTTTATCAAGGATATAAAACATAAATTTATTCCTCAATTATCTGCTCAAGAAGAGGATAAGGAGGAAAAATATGACTTATTTCAGTCATGTATGGAGAAAATTGAAAAAACATTGGAGAGTAGGAAGTTGGATTTATCAAAAGTTGATGATTCACTACAACATCATGGGTTCAATTAAGGTCCAAGAAACTACTTTATCCCCAAGATTGACATGAGAAAGTTTGATGGAAAAGATCCAATCACGTGGATTTTTCAGATGGAGCAATTCTTTGATCTACACCAGGTGCCAACCATGCAAAAGGTAACTATTGCATCCTTGTATTTAGAACTTGATGAGTTTGTATGGTGCCAATGGATCTGTGACCGTAAAAAGGAGTCTTATATTATCTCTTGGTCTATATTCACAGAAGAATTGATTTCACATTATGGGGATATAAATATCAACAACTTCTTCAGTCAGTCGGTAAATATCTAGCAAAAAGGTTCAGTTACAGATCACATCAAGCAATTTTAGTAGCTAAGTCTCAGAGAGAAGAACATTTTAGAAGATAATTTGTTATATGTATTTATTAGAACCTTGAAAGACAACATTCAACATTGGGTGTATCTCTGTGAACCATCATTGCTAGAGAGGGATTTCATGATGGAAAGGAAGGTTGAAAATAAAAATATGGAAATGACTACTAAAAAGGACTTATGCAACACATATAGAGAAAATAATGTTCCTTCTTCTAAAACACCACAAAGGTTGCCACCCCAACAACTAGATGAAAGAAGAGCAAAATTATTATTCTTTAATTGTGACATTAAGTATAGTAAGGGACATAAGTGAAAAGAGAATAAAGTATTCTACATAGATTGTGAAGAGGAAGCATCTCAAGAAGAGGCGACTTCAGAAGAAATAGAAGAGGTTACTTCAAAAGAAATTACTCCCACCATATCTTGTCATGCATTGGATGGAGTTAGCATGATCAAACTCTCAAGATAAAAGGATACATAAAAAAGAAGAAGGTAGCAGTGTTGATTGATTTTGGTAGTGCTCATAATTTCATTCACTATAAATTTGGCAAAGTTCTTAATTGCGTTGTTTATCCAGCACTAGAATTTCAAGCAATGGTTGCAGATGGAGGAACTATAAATTTCTTATGGAAATTCCATAATATGAATCTAGCTATGGGGGAATATGTATTGAATAATCCAATGATTTCTCTCCCAATGGGTGGTGCTGATGTTTTCTTAGGTTTCCAATGGTTACAATCATTGGGAACAATGGCTTTTAATTTTCAAAAACTTTTCATGAAATTTTCATTTAAAGGTAAAGAATATGCGTTAAGTGGTGTCACAGGAAAACCAAGTAAGGTGATAAGCTCTAATGGGATGAAAAAGTTGTTAAAAAAGTGACGTCAAGGTATTGTTGCATAACTATGCTCACTAGATGTTCAAACCTCAAAGTTCCCTATCTCTCCAGATCTGTAAAGGGTCATCAATAAGCATTCCAAGGTATTTGAAGATAGAGTCCAAAACGTATTCCACCTATTCATGACTTTGATCATTCTATCCACTTAATTCCAATCAATGTTCCTTCTAACACCAGACTTTATCGATATCCCTATAGCCAAAAGAGGGAAATTGAGCGTATGGTGGCTAAAATGTTAGAGGCTGGCATAATTAGGCCTGACCAAATTTCTTACTTTGCACCAGTGGTAATGGTACACAATCTAGATGGATCATGCCATATGTTTCTTGATTATAGAGAGATCAAGAAGATCACCATTAAAGATAAGTTTCGCATTCCCGTCATTGATGAATTGTTATACAAATTACATGGATCAGTTTTCTTCACAAATTTGGATCTTCATTTCGGGTATCATCAAATTCGGATAAAGGATGAAGACATCCCCAAAACAACATTAATAACTCATGAAGGTCACTATGAATTTTTGGTCATGCCATTTGGTCTAACAAATGCACCTTCTACATTTCAAGGTTTGATGGATTCTATTTTCAAGCCTTTCCTTAGAAAATTTGTGTTGGTATTCTTTGATGATATACTAATCTATAACAATTCTTGGGAAGAATATGTTCAACATGTTGACAGGGTACTACAACTACTAAAGGAGAAAGAACTGTATGCAAAACCTTCAAAATGTTTCTTTGGGATAAAGGAGGTGGAGTATTTGGGTCATATTGTATCTCATGAAGGTGTCAAGGTAGACCATAAAAAAATTATATCCATGATGGACTAGATGCTTCCCAAAACCTTGAAGAATATTTGAGGATTATTAGGTATGACAGGGTACTAACACAAGTTTGTTCAGAACTATGGAAGAATAGAAAATCCTCTAACATTGTCTTTGAAGAAAGATGCAATTTCTTGGAATCCAGAGGCAACTCAATCCTTTCAACAACTCAAAGAGGCCATGTGTAAAGCTCCTGCTTTGGCAACACCAGACTTCACAAAAACCTTTATTGTAGAATGTGATGCTTCAGGAAATGGAACTGGAGCTATACTAATGCACGAATGACACCCTATTTCCTTCACAAGTCATCCAATCGAGGGAAAGAAATTAAAAAAACCCATTTATGAGAAGCAAATGTTGGCAATACTACATGCCTTGAAGCAATGGAGCCCCTAACTTATAAGGAGACATTTCAAGGTTAAAACTGATCATGATAGCCTTAAATACTTCTTGGAACAAATGCTATCTTCTGAAGAGCAACAAAAATGGGTAACAAAGATGTTGGGATATGACTTTGAAATCATCTACAAAAAGGGGAAGAAAAATGTTGTCGCAAATGCACCCTCCAGGAAAGATGAGGATGTTGAAGAATTACTCTATGCTATTTCAATCATCCAACTAGATTGGATAGCTGAAGAATGGACGAATGGAAAAATGACGAAAAAATATGGACACGTATTCAAAAGATGTAGTAGGATCCCAGTGCCTCTAATACATTTAGGTGGAAAGATGAATTGTTATGGTACAAGGATCACTTATATCTTGGTAAGAGTTCCTAGCTCAAGCAAAAGGTACTTTCTGAATTCCACTCCTCACCGATAGGAGGGCACTCATGTTTCTTAAAAAACTACCATCGGGTAAATAATTTTTTTTTTTGGATGGTCTTAAAATTGACATTCAAAAATTTATGGTAGAATGTTTGGTTTGCAAAAAAAATAAAGTGGAAACAATTAAGACCCCTGGTCTCCTACCAACTCTTTCCATTCCAAGCCAAAGGTGGACAAATGTCTCGATGGATTTTATCACAGGTTTACCAAAGTTTGAAGGAAAGAGTGTCATCATGATGGTTGTTGATAGACTTAATAAATATGCACACTTCTGTGCACTATCTTACCCCTTCAAAGTAAGCATAGTCACCAATTATTTTATGGAGATAGTAAAAAAACTACATGGTACTCCAAATATTATAGTAAGTGACATGGATCCCATTTTCACTGGAAATTTTTGGACCCAATTATTTTCTTGTTTGGGTACTCAACTAGCTCATAGCTCATCTTATCACCCTCAATATGATGGAAAAACAGAGATAGTAAACAAATGTTTGGAAGGGTATCTTCTATTTTTTTCAGCTGATAAACAAACAAAATGGGTCAAGTGGTTACCCTTGGCAGAATGGTGATGTAATAATTCCTTCCATACAGCATAAAAAATGACCCCATTTATGCCACTGTATGGCTACCATCCACCATCCATCACATCTTCAATAAGAGACTCTAAGGTTCAAGTAGTGGAAGACCACATGGAGCATCAACAACAAGTTCTTCAACTCTTAAAGGACAACCTGAATCTAGCACAAAATCGAATAAAACAACAAGAAGATCAACACTGTAGTGAACAGAGCTTTGGTGTTGGGGATTGGATGTTTTTAAGAATACAACCATACAAACATATGTCCCTGAATAACACCAAGAAGGATAATAAATTATCACCTAAATACTACAGTTCCTACAAGGTGTTACAAAATATTGGTAGTATGGCCTACAAATTGGAACTACTTGCATATTCATGAGCCCATCCAGTTTTCCATGTTTCCTAGTTAAAGAAGGTTATCAATGAAAAGCTACCAGTTCCAACGATGTTACTAGAACTTGATGAGGAAGGAAAAATCATACTGGAACCTAAGTAAATTACTTAAATATGAACTAGACAGCTTCAAAATTGATCAATTTCACAGTATCTCGTTAAATGTAAGAACTTACCCACAGAAGATTCAATATGGGAATATGAGTCCTTTATACATCAACATCCAAAACTACTTCAGCATTTAGGACAACACTTTTTGAAGGGGAGGGGAATGTTAAGTCCTTAATGATGACACATTACACCATATAGTGTGCCAAATTACCCCCTATATTGTAGTGCATTACATATTATTTATGTAGGCTTGGGTCTATTAGTGGGTTTATTAGGTGTTATTGTACAACTTTATCTCCTATATATAGGAAGGACATCTTCTCATTTTAGTCATCATAGTATCTTATCTTGTCTTGTGTACTTAGTACATTGGGTAAGGAGGTTCCTCCCTCGAAGAGGATTGATATTTATCTCTTTTATTCATTTTTTAGGCATGGATTACTCTCTTATTGTTTATTTATGATCTTTTTATGCTATATATGGGACTTGGTTGCATAACACAAAGCAAAGCGGAATGGTTAAAGGTACTCGAGAAGAATTACATGATATTAAAAGTGTGGATATTAAGATTGAAAATGGAAAAGTTAAGTTACACAGGCTACTAGTGCATGGAATATTTTATTGTTATTACGATTAACATATGTATTTTCCTGCTAAAGTTTTTGGAAGGACCTAGAAATGCATTTATAATTCACAAGTTATGGAGGACTGTAATGCCTGTCTTTGGACGAGTTTGTTTGATAAACTTCGAGGAAACTCGTTGAAAGTTACCTAGAGTAATAATCTAAATTAAATGTTGTTACCTTGAACAAAACTAAAGATTGACTAGCATATATCAATAAGTTATGATTATTTCTCTAAGCATGTTATGGATTAACTAGCACCCATGAACGAATATGATGATTATTGCATTAGCTTGAATGAATTATAAATACCTTTCTTATGAATTAAATAGATGAGATATGGATGATTTTTAATGAATGGAAACAAATGAAATCAAATATTTTATTATGAATTTTTGAACAATACTACTAATATATGCTCCAAGTGTGTGTGTGTAGTGGCAGGTAAGATAATTTACCAACTGAATCACAAAGGGATGAAAAGGGGGTCGTAGAGGATAGGAGAAACACACATGGGGGTACAACAATTGATTGTCAGCTCCCAATATCAATCCATGCATGATTGGAAATCCTTTACAACTTTGCTCGGGTGGCATGATGTTGTACGGTTGAGACCATAACGACTTGTTCACGTATAAGGTTGTTGAGGGGTGCGTAGTAAGGACAATCTTACTCTTCAATGCCATTAGTATCACATAGAATGTAGAGGATAGGTGCAAGGTAATGATTCCTAAACCACTACATGAACTCCCCACAGAATAGAAGAGGAAGTTATTTTAGGAAGGGCTCATAGATGTGGTACCTAGACATTCTCAGGAGAATAAATTATGTAAATATCATGCTTTAGACATATAGCTACGCATTAGTAGATTTGTGCATAAAACTATTTATTATAATGAAGTAAATGGGAATATTGGATATGGAGCAAATTTGGACTGGGGAACATCATAGAGTTAAGGTCACTTGCACCCACTGATTTAGGGATTGAAATCGTAGCATACAAGAACATCTAGGAGAGAATTGTGGGATACATGTGCACTCTCATGGAGAAAGACACATGGATGGGTGAATAATAATAAATGGAAATTGCATAAAAAAGGTAATTTTGCATGGAACGACATGTGTCGTAGGATATTATCCTATTTAAGAAAGGGGAAAGTAAGAGAAAAAGGGGGGAGAGCTCCCTAGTTCTATATGAAATTCATAGTGACAACTAAGTTTTGACGAGTGATCTATGTGAGTTTGGCATGAAATGTTTTGGTGAGTGGGATCTTATTTCTGAACCTTTTCTAGTGTGTGTTCCCTATGACCCCTATTTCTCGAGGGTATGAGAGGAAGAACATTACTCTCAGTATGGTAGGGAGGTAAACCGAGGTGTCATTCGGTATCATCGGTAGGATCATGGGACTGGATTGAAGCAATAACGATTGCACAAATCTTCACCAAGAGACGGACAACCATCATAATCAGGTTCTTTTATATTTTATTGTTTTATGTTTGTTGATTTTTCTTTTTTAAAAAACTATTGTGGTAAACATCACGATATGTAATGTAAGACTAAAAATAAATTCTGAATGATAAATAGTTATAGCTAGGGAAGTAGGAGGGTCACTATAAGGAAAAAAAGAATTAAAGACATTCTAAAGAAAATTAAAGACCAAAAAAAAGATAGATAAAGCTTCATAATGGCAGGGGAAAAGGTACATTGAGCCAAAATTTTGAAAGATACCAATACCGAGGATGGTGTACCTTCAAGGGGGGGTGAAGTATGTGTCGTCCACAGTAAAATCATTGTAATTAATGTTATTTATTTTCCTAACTTGTGAATTGCTTGGTATACTTAGGAGACTGAATCATTTGGACATGAATTCTCTAGGGAGAGGGAGAATCGGTGGGATGCCATTGGTGGTATGACCAACATAATCTCAGTTGTTTGAGAATGTAGAGATTTTTAGATCCTTTTTTTGGTATAAAACCTTGTAGGTACCATCATAAGTTGAAATGGTTATTATCATTATTATAAGTTTAAAAACTAGATTAAGATATATTATAGTTATTATCCTAAAAACATCTTAACCATGGGCCGCATGCCAATAGGTTATTTTAAACTTTTCAATATATACGATAAGGTTTTTCTTTCACTTAAAAAAAACCTTTGTATAGTCACTTTCATTAAAAGTATGGTTATAACACACATAACTATATGAGAAAATGTGAATACAATTATATAATACAAAATAAAGAGAAAGTGGTTCTAAAGTATTATGTACATACATGAATTGTGTTATTAAAATCTAATTATGAGCTAGTTAGGTACTGTGCTTCATGGAAGAGGATGGTGCAAGCGTTACTAGAAAATGGTGAGATAATGGGTACGTGAAGGGAGATCGGGAGGGAGCCGAGTAGCCTTTGTGGGGAACCCTGCTCATGCAGAGCCAAGATCTTGAGGGAATGGTAGCAAGGAAAATCCTCCCTGGGAATAAAAAATAAATCTAAGTGTGACTAGGTCGGTCGCATTAAGCAGCAGGTCCCTTTTTTCGATTTCCATTCGACCCTTCTCTTCACAAGGGATAGGGTTCTTCCCATTGTTCTTTATTCTTCGGGAGTTTCCTTGGTGTTCGAAGCTTGGTCGATGAAAGAAATAACCAAGTCAGCTAAGGATTTTTGACATTTTTAATGGATTCATATTTTATTTTCATTGTGTTGTGTTTGAAATGTGTGGTTTACGCGTAACAATTTATGGTTTATGTTCTATACACAGCTTCTTTTGAATTTTTGAGCTAATACATATTCTATTTTGAGAAACAAAAGGTTTCTATTATATCTATAATCTTAAAATATTTTCTGGATTTTTTTTTTCAATGAAGTTGCATGTTTCTTTTAGATCTCATTCTCCATAGTTGTTACCCTATAAAATGCAACATTTCTAGTTGATTTCTCTGTAACACGTAGAGATGTTTCCATGAATCTTCATTGTTTCTCTTAAATATTAGTCTCTGTAGTTTTTAATTTGTAAATTTCAATGTTTATTCTTCATTTCTCTACTTAAACTTCTTTGATATTTTTCAGTCAAATTAGGGATTGAATTTATCTCCCTTACACTAGACAGTTGTTGAGTCAAACTAGTCTTAGAATATTTACAAATGGAATAACCTAGTGATAAACAAACGTAGAAGAATGTGGGAGTGATCAATAGTCTATGGAAGTCACTCTTATTGTTTTTATAAAGAGAATAACCTATCATTACAAGGTTAAAGGATATGGGAGTGTCTCCATCTTAACCTAATTTATATTGTTCATGAGAAAGTATTCTTGGGAAAACTTTGGCTTATATGATACCAAAAGTATATTATTTATGTGTTGCTTTGTTTTTATTGTATGGTAAGTTTTTTATACATGGTAATTTAAGCTTGAAGGAATTATAGGTTTCAAACTAATACCTAAGTGAAAATAAAATACTTCTTATGTATAATGGGGAAAAGAAGGGTAATGAACCTTCTATATTATAATTACACTTACTACAATGTCAACATAGGGAATATGTCTTGGCTTAGTTTTGATTATATTTTAGAAATATGGACATAGATAAATATGCTCAAAATATGTTGAGAAAGGAAGTAGCCTCTAATTCGACTTAAATTAAAGATACAATGGATGTGTTTTTTTTTATGAAAATGGGTTTAGTTTCAACGTCGTAAACTTTAATGGTTAAATAGTCAAAATTCGATGGCTATTATATTCTCTTTTAGAGAAAGGATTTGCAATAAGGATAATTAATAAGTTGTTACTATTCTCTATGAGAGAGATTGGACGATAAGGAAGATGAAATATAGTAATTTCATTTCATATTTGCAACCTTTCGTTGAATAATTAATATAACGAATAACATTTTTTGTGGATGTATCCTGTGGTTACGGTTGAACCACGTAGATTGGTGTCTCTCTCTTTGGTTCTTATGTATTATGTAGTTTTGTTTAAAGAATAATCATTTTCTTACATGTACATAATAGATTGACTATGGATCATATTATAAAAGTTAAGGAATTGCGAACATGAAACATAGAATGGTTTATAACAGATATAATACTATTTTCTCCTTTACAGTAATAAGTCCTTGAACGACTTACAAGTGTTTACTCTTGTTTACGAAGAGCATATCATATTTTTATTATGGAAGTTATATATATATGTTTAATTAATGGTATTATGAGATGTTCCGTTTATAAGTTCAAGGAGTTATGTTTTAATCTATTTTGTTGAATAACCATGGAAAGTAATTTATTGTGATGTATGGTTATATAAGTATTAAATACTGGAATGTATTTTCCCTTGTATTAATAAGAGATAGATTGAGGGTGAGTTTAAGTACCCTCTATGGAGAAGAAATACATATTTATATAAAATCAGATTATGTATCTCCCTTATATATTACTTCATTATTTAATAGAATAATATTTTATTGTTAGGGTGTTGTGTTTAACAAATGGGGTTAAAGGTAAAGGGAAATATATCATACTACGATATTTAATATTCATCGATACTAACAAGTTTGAATGTTTGAGATGAAGAAAAAAAACATTCCCCATTCTAGAATTTGGGTTTGTTACACCATGGGTGTTGATGTTTGAATCCATGTATAGATCAACAATATGTGATTTATACATTAAAATGGTGTGATTTGCATAGAAAAATCTAGGTGTTGATTGGGAAACCTTTGTCTCTTTTTAAATAAAAAGCATTGCATCCATGATAGGCATAACATTGCTTTTTCTTCAATAAATTATCTCAAAAGTTGTAAATACCCTTCATAAGAAGAATGCAAATAAAATCATTGTATAAAAACAATAGTTAAATATGCATGTATTTTAAGATAACAATATATAGTATGATGGTCATTATCATAGTATTTATCTCATTTAAAAAATGCAAGAAAAAATATGCAACCACCCCAAAATAACATAAACATGATGGTCATTATCATAGGATTTAGGTTATCTAAAAAAAATGCAAAACAATCACCCCAAAATAATGCATATATAGCCTTAATGTGATGTATTTTCGATAAATATATGTGATTTATCCTTTTTTATATTCATAAATATATGTTATGTTATATTTTTTTGATAAATTTATGTTTGATGTTGTTTTTTTCCTACCTACTTCCAATCTATATGAGATAGAACATGAGTAAACCATTGTGTGGAGCAAGTTTTGTTAGAGAAATCAAAACATGGTTATGCATGGTATTTCACCACATTAAGTTGAATTGTATAATTATTTACCACATAAAATTGAATTATATAATTATATTTGTGGTTGCTAAATTTTTGTTATTTTTTCATTTTGTAAGTATTTGAATATTTCTTATACTATCAATATACTCATTATATATTTTTTATGAATCCCTCCTAACAACACATGTTCCCAGTGTTACAAATGATTTAAAATACAGTTACACCTTCTACTTCATGGTTAGCCTCATTCTGCTCGCAAGTCATATGGTATTTTATTAGTAGATGGGCACAGCCTTCACAAAATTGACACCGCTTTAGGCATATGCAAATGTAGTGCAAGAAATCATAATCTAGCCATGTTTGAAGGACAAATGCACCGATGCAAAACCCAAACTTGAAATTGTAGCACATAAACATGTTAGTTTTGTTATGAAACACATAAAGCAAATCAAATTAATTATTTTTGACAATCTCATTATCATTGTTAATCTAAACAATATGCGTAGTATTAATATTTTTAGGATTTGAAGCTAATTATCTATAATCCACAACTTTTTTTTTGTGATTCATTAAATTTATTTGTTATCCTTTCCATATAATTTTAATAAAGAAGCATTTCAAGGTATTGAAATTCATGATCAATTTCAATACATCCACACTATATATGGGAGTAAACTACTGAACCGACCATTTGCACTGATCGGACGACCTGGCTCGCGTGAGCGGTCACATCTGACATTGCCGTCCGTCCGATCGGTGCAAATGGTCGGGCAAATAGGTCAATCTCTATATATGTAATAGAATGGTAAAAAATACAATAATCAATGTCTTGATTATCCTAACAATTGCATCTATGGCATCTTCTTTGTTATCCTTTCAATCATGTCTCGAGGGATATGTCCTTCCACAGAGAACTTCAAATTTTACAAAAATAATAGTATAGCAGATGCTATCCTCCTTTCTCTATAAGTGAGTGGCAAAAATAGTACAAAACTTAAATATTAAGCTTAATTTTTAATCTGAATGAATGTATAATTGAGTTGGCTTTCTTTACTTTTTGATCATCTGGCAAAAACAGTGGAAAACTTAAATATTAACCTTAACTTTTAATCTGAATAAATGTATAATTAAGTTGGATTTCTTTACTTCTTGATCATCTGGCTCAACCTTCCATGCCATGCAGCTCCATCGCTGCATCTAACTTCCTACAACATGCATGTAGGGTAGAGGAAAATAGAGAACAAAAAGAATTATTTCAATTTCTAATAATAAATGAAGTTAGCAAATACTTACCCGATTATTGAAAGATGAGCAAAAGTTTTTACCAAGATGAATTTTAAAAAATATGAATAGAAACTGTAAAGACTTATATATAACTTCAATAATATTAATTTAAATGAGCGATGAAATTTTCTAACCAATGTTAGAATATCACTAATTTATAAGTACATATCATTTGCGTAAATTATAACATCCCAATCTTCAAAGAATTAGATTCTACATACTTACTAGGGAATCTATATAATGAACTTCGCTAACATTTTATGATATTATGTATAAAAAATACAACAGTGCTAGAATAATCAAACACATTATTCATATAAAACCATATTAAGTGGAAGTAAGCCTGATATAAGCTTAATATGTAACTACACGTATGCTCGTAATCAAAGCTAATTGTAACTCATTTCTTATCCATATCTATAGACAATACACCCTGACTTTATATAGAGGTAATTTGAAACAATTTCTTTATAGAGGTTCACATAAGGTGTAACACCCCAGTTGTAACAGTCCCCAATTGCCTCAATGTAGTATGTGAGAAGATGTGGTAAATTTTCTTGGCACATTTACTTAACAATCATCGTAGCTAGTTTTCTTGGATATGAGGAGAGTTATGTTATTAAAATATTTCATCACAATAACCCAACATGTAAATATAATGAGAAAAATAATAACCCATTCCTCAAACATAACGATCAAATGAATGTGCCTACAAAAACGAAAATGTAACGAATCCCAGACAAAAACAAAGGTGATCTTTACTATGACACCCTATCGCTAAACCGTTGGTACTTTCATAATTATCATCACCATCTTGCCTTGAAGTTATTCCTGCATCATTAATAAAATATTCATAACACCCACTTATTTGAGTACATCCATGAACTAAGGAAAAATCCTTTATGCATCTTTCTTTAGTACAATCTTTAGGCTTGGCCCCCCTTTTTTTTGAAACTTTACCTTGAAAACTATAACATGGTATTCATCCATTTCTTATAATGAGATTCATAACTTCATGACCTAATGCCGTACATGCAATACATTCCAGTTTAATTCCTTATGTCTAGCCGTAAAACATCAATTCGCAAGGTACCCATAAAAACACAATTCAAAGTATATAATAACCTAAAACTCTGAACTAGACCTTAGCATACCTTACAAAATATTATAACCATAATATATTACTTTTATTGGTGTTACTAATTAAATCTGATTATTGAAGGTCTTCAACATTTCCATTATTTTTCAGAACCTTGCAAGCATTTCTTCATCATAGTGCTTCAAACAATACTAAACCCTTGGAATTAGATCATTATCATGCCAAGTATTCAAACCATTTTAAGTACATAGCACAAAGCAAGGAAAAGAACATTAGACACAATACCAAGGACACACCAATGTACCTGGTTCGCCCCTAACTAGGGGTTACATCCAACAAAAGTTAGCCACTTCTTTATTTTTGAAACCAAAATAAAGGTATACAATCTACATCATAAAAAGATGTCTTTTCCTTGTACTCAGTTCCTCATATAATAATAGGAAACCCTTACATTATCAACCCGAGACCCACCGAATCCTATCAACATCCTTGGAATAAATTCTACATGAGCATAGCGTCAATTTTAAAGCTTGCTACTATAACAATAAGTTTCATTCATCAATACCATCAAGATCCCACTATCATGAAATTGAGACCTAATGCAATAAAGTATGGTTTCCTTAAATACAAGGTAGCTCATCGACCAAAATCCATCACCACATGAAACTTTCATAACTATATAATCTTTCATCCACATATTCATTAGCCACATTTATTTTTAATGACCACATCAAACTAATTGCCACAATTACCTTTTCTTCACACTCCTATATAACATCACACTCCATACCTTTATAATAGTTTATAACATCTTCCTACTTTGGCTGGATAAAATGTGAATCCTAGTTCATAAGGATAAAATATCATTTAGCAACGGAAATTACAATAACTCTTAGTGGAGTAGATCAATGTTAGTTTTTTAATCCCCAAATTAACAATCTGTTTATAATCAAATCACGAACAGAGATACCATTTGCATGGTTTGTTAGGGATAATGGAACTATTTGTATAGTTGGAAACCCTAGAATATAGAAAACATACCATTCAGGTCTTAAAGATCTGACTGCAACTAAAATGCAATGTTTGACACGTAGAGATTGGACATCTACAAGGTATAAAAGTTTTGGATCCATTTATAGAAAAATGAAATCGCTTACATTAGAGCTGAACTGAATATCAAGTCCAAGCCTACCATGCATAAGGACTAGGTTATGAAAATGCATCATGGCTTTAAACACATGTATTCATGTACCCTAACCAAATATATATCTACCATGTATAAACCTTGAAAAGGAAACCACATGCAATAAATCTGAAATGTGTACATCAATTTAGATTCTACCCAACATAATCAATTTGAATATGAATCGCATGCATTCAGGCGGTAATCGCATAAACTCAAACCCTGAAAAAATGAAATCTATAATGCATTAAATCTGAACTATGTATTCCAGTTCCGAGTCCCCAAGCATACCATTTGGTTATGATTCGCATGCATCCAGGTTGTAATCACATAAGAACAGACCCTAACAAATGACATCTATGATGGATAACCATTGGGATGAAGGTTGCAGGAAATAAATATGAATTGTGTACTCCAAATGGATCTATCTACAGGAATGTCATCACATACCTTAGAGCAAAGACATCATAAAAAGAAAACGCATACCTTAGAGCTTAGATCTAATTCTACATTTCAAAATCACACCCAAAGAGATCAATTCCCGAAACTGATCCCCAACTTACAACGTTTTTAATGTGGCCTAAGTTTTGTTCACCATACTATATCACAGGAAGAGAGAGAGATCATGAGTTGAATCCTTCAATTCGTTTGTAATCAAACACATGGAAATCAAAGATCACAATTTTATGAAATACAGATCAGTTTTATCGATTCATGCACAAAACGAAAGATCATGCAGTCCACCAATTAGAATGAAATCATGACAGAGACTATATCGATATCTGTAGGTTATGGTAAAAGTAGGTAATCGTTTTAAATGCACCTGATATATTTTAAAACCGCATACCCAAATGAAGGCACAGAACATTACCAATTTTATGGATCTGTAGCTAAGATCCATAATGCCGAAGTGGACATAGAAAAGAAAATGCCTATCCGATCCATGGATATGTAGATGGAACTTCAGCAAGGAAAAATTCTTTCCCCTTCCCCCTCTGATGTGAGATCCAGTCCCTAAATCCAAATCCTTACGCTCCTTTTTCTCCTTCTCTATAACTCTGGTATGGGATAGACCATTGGATGAATTCCTTACACTGCTCGAGGATCGGTACCAAAAATACTTCCTGGTAAAACCTAGAACTCTCGCGAAAAAATTCCCAAACGATCTTTTTTCGAGAAATCGAGAGAGTGTGCTTCTCAAATCACATCCTTTTCCTTTAAACTATTGCAGGCCAAGATTCCCCCGATCCTCCCTCCTTAATCAGTGCTTTATGGCAGAGGACATGCCATTCTTTCTTCCCCATGGAAACCATGCCTGAGAAAACTCCTCGATGAGGATCTTTTTCCCCTTTTGTTTCTTTCTTTGTAGGGGAAATACAGAAATGAAATTTAGTTTTTCTTGAGATACTTCATGTTTTCTTTGGAAGGAATAATCCCCTCATTTTCCTCGACCTCATCTTCATCTTAGGTTAGGTATAACTCTCTTTACTTAACATGTCATTCCCTACAATGTTATAATATATATATATATATACTTACTTACCAATAATGATTACCAACGTAGGGGGTCTCACTAACCCTTTTATATATGTATATATTTATACACACACACACACACACACACACATATCATTCCATATAATAATCAAGGTGTAATATATGTCATCCATATTAAATCAAGGTGTATTGATATGTACACGATGACGTCTTCTACCCAATATGGTTCCTTAATAATTGGTTGTTTTTTCCCTCTTTGGTTCTTTTATCTTTCAAGACAACTCCTTGATGCTTTTGGTCGAGGTATCCTCTCATATTATATTAGTTTTTAATTAATGAGGATATAGTATTTTTTTATAATTAGGATAGTCATGGCGTGAATAGGAATCTTTATAGGATTCCATAATTAGGACGATACAAAGACTACGTCATCGAGCTTAAACTCCCTCATTATTCTCTTTTCTCCCTCATGGGTCTAGTTGGCCTTGTGTTAAGTTGTGACACTATATTACGTCTCCTAAGTTTTCAACTTAGGTAATTTAACTTAAAGAAGCTGCAAGGTTTTGTTTCTAGTGGGGCCTTGGCCTTGGGTTCCTCTCCAGAACAAGTACAATAAAAATTTGAAAATACAAAATTATCTAGGGTATGCGGGAGGGTTATTACATCCTCTCCCCCTTAAAGTAACATCGTCCTCGGTGTTCGTATTTTCAATAACTTCCTTCCTCTATTCTGTCATCTTTTCTTGCTTCGTCTTGTTCTGTTCTCCTTTGATCTTTATGGTATTTGTAGTTCATAATCTGTTCAGGACCTGTAGTTTCCTGTAATCATAAAATCGGATCTACTTGAATCTTACACATGTCAAAATTCAATAATTCAGTTTAAAACATAAATAGCATTTTTTTTTTGCAGCATCATAATTGTAATTTATGGAAAATAGTTATTCCTTTATCATCATAATACATAAGTATTTTCTCAAAAATGCAACTAACTCATAAGTAATCCACTTGGATACTTAACTAGTCATTTACCCAAGGTAAACCTTCCTTTCATTCATCATCTATTTCACAAGATCCTAATCAAAATCTTAATCAAAACTTTATAATTCCTTGTTCTTCCCGGTTTTGAGTTTTCTTTTTGTTTACACATTAAGTCATGTGACAATATAGTTACTTGGAAATTTTGATAATATATTTTTGCTTGTTATTTCCAAGCTTTCCCTTGATTTCTTTTCCAATTTTCGTGTGGACTTACAACTATATTGAGGTTACTCTCCCTTTTGACTTCTCATCAAAAGTTTTCTCCTCAATGACATCAAACAACGTCATGTCTTCTAGATGGCCAGATTTTCCTAGGTCTTATTCTTGTCACAACATATGCCTAAAACCAATGTGCTCAAGTGGCAATCGCTTTCCTAACACCATTGTGATCCTGCGGCATATATTCCTAACACCAATGTGCTCATGTGGCAATCACTTTCCTAACACCATTGTGCTCCCGCAACATTCAATTTTGTTTCCTTGTTCGTATTTAGTATAAATTTCAACTTTGATTATTCGTAACGCACACTCCTTGGTGCTTCGCATGACTTTTCTATCATTTTATTGATTCATGAATCGGCTACCCGGTTAGTCAAGGCATCTATCGATAATCCAAAATTTCATTAATTAATCATCAGAATTTCATAAGTTGCAACGATTTTAATCATCAATCATGAGTTATATAACCCTGTAAATCATCTAGAAAAATTACTCCTTACTCATTTCTGAGCAATTGAGCACAACTTATATACACAGGAAGATTTATATACCGTAGTGAACATCAATTGTAACAGTGGTCATAATCTTAGTGAAGTCTGCAATTTTAGTATATCAACAACATCGCCCACAGTTAATCCTTGGTTTATAAAACCTCAAAATTTGACAACTTATAATAAGTAAAACATCAGCCATTCTTTACCTCATTATTTGAGGCAGTGAATATTCTTACTAACAGCCAATTCCGACTGATAGTGTTCTTAGCATATCCTGCAATGTTAGCATATAACATTATACAACATTCATCCATTTATTTTTTTCAATATCAATATCTTTAGACATCCTTACTCATTTATTATTTGGATAATTTCCAGTGAAGGGACATTCTAACTTTACACCACATTTATGTGTGGCAAGCTAGGGACATAGAAATTTCAATAACATCATCAATAGTACTTACCATCATTTCACATCTCAGCTACTTATGTCAGGTCTGACGAAATTCTTGCTTATCAAAATAAGAGTCTCTATATTTAGTGCAATCTTTTAATATAACCAGAAGGATTATTTATTTCATGCACAAGACACTTTACCGTTCACTTTGGCTACACTGTAGCCTAAGTTCATAAGTAATCTAGTTCAATCTTACCTAAAGGAAAATAACTTTAAAACATCGTTGCCGCAAGAGAGTAATGGTCCTTTTATGTGCAACCCAATACTACTTGCGTGCAAGCTATTATAATAAGATCAAAGTAAAATAATACTTGTTCTTGAGCGGTTTAACTCCCTTACTTAAGCCAATGAATTTCTGTAACCAATGGTCCTTTTCCATTGGTAGTGTTTCCAGCATACTCCTGTAATGTTAGTCCATAGCAACATACGATGTTCATTCCCTTATCATTTCAAATATTATTAATAATTACACATCTTTACTCATCTGTGTTTGGATTGTGACCGGGGAATAGACATTGCAATTCTCAACCATACTTCCCAATCATTTGAGAAACAAAATTGGGTATCCTTTATTAAGGTTAACTTTAGGTTCAGAATACGATTAACCCACTTTTCATGAATTTTTTTTTTTTGCTTATACCACACACATGTTTTCAAAAACCAGTAATGTTTTTAACATGATGGGATCTAATAAGCTTTGATATGTATTATTACTTATACGCTAGTACATAAATTTTAAGGTGTTAACCTAACTCACCTTTCAGCACAAAACACAACATCATAACAGAGTCATATTCCCAATCCTTTAATTTTAGTTTTAGATGTTGCACATGTATTTTCACGTATTACATGAAATACATCAATACCATAAGTGGTATTTGTTAGGCTAAGTTCTCCACTCTACTTCTACTCGTGATAGGTTCAGCCTAAAAAGAGCTTTTTAATTTAGACTTTCCTTTTGTATAAAATTGTGTGTAAAATTTCAACAATACATTGGGCAATTGGTTCCGACCAATATTATGTTAAGCCTAACATTCTTATGTCTACAATATTCTTACATGTGATGAGTGTCTTTAAATTTTCCTAAAAACTGGAATTTCTATACTACCCATTACTTAGGGTTTACGGTCTCTTTGAAAATATTTACAACATCAATACTCTTCATAATAAACACATAGCTTCATACAACATTCTAACATTTATTACTAGCATCCCATGCCTTTTCTTAGCTAGGGCACCCATAGTTATTTACCCATCTGTTTGGTGTCCTACTTATGTTAGTACGAGCGTAACCAAGCCATATATATGTAGATATCGCTATGTGCAATTCTTAAGAACATGACTATATTTCTTCTTGAATGTGTAAACACAACTCTTACAACAAGATGAAAGAGATACTCACAACTTTTGTCATACGTTTTTGCCATGATTTTCTTTCGTCTCCCTCGTTACCTCCTTCAACCTTTGGAGACTCACTCAGACAACTTATCCCCCACGGTTCATCATTTTCATAAATCCACAACCAAAACATTCAATTGGTTAGAACTATCCATCTTACTTCTTCCTAACTACATATTGAACACAAATAGGCCCAAGTGTTGTCACTCTGGCTCTGATACCATCTGTAATAGTCCCCAATTACCTCAATGTAGTATGTGGGAAGATATGGTAAATGTTCTTGCCACATTTACTTAACAATCATTGTAGATAGTTTTCTTGGATACAAGGAGAGTTATGTTATTAAAATATTTCATCACAATAACCCAACATGTAAATGTAATGAGCAAAATAATAACCAATTCCTCAAACATAACCATCAAATGAATGTGCCCACAAAAACAAGAATGTAACGACTCCCAGACAAAAATGAAAGTGATCTTTACTATGACACCCTATCGCTCAACCGTTGCTACTTTCATAATTATCATCACCATATTGCCTTGAAGTTATACTTGCATCATTGATAAAATATTCATAACACCCACTTATTTGAGTACATCCATGAACTAAGGAAAAATCCTTTATGCATCTTTATTTAGTACAATCTTTAGGCTTGGCCCCCCTTTTTTTTGAAACTTTACCTTGAAAAATATAACATGGTATTCATCCATTTTTTATAATGAGAGTCATAACTTCATGACCTAATGCCGTACATGTAATACATTCCAGTTTAATTCCTTATGTCTAGCCGTAAAACATCAATTCGCAAGGTACCCATAAAAACACAATTCAAAGTATATAATAACCTGAAACTCTGAACTAGACCTTAGCATACCTTACAAAATCTCTGAACCATAATATATTACTTTTATTGGTGTTAGTAATTAAATCTGATTATTGAAGGTCTTCAACATTTCCATTATTATTCACAACCTTGCAAGAATTTCTTCGTCACAGTGCTTCAAACAATACTAAAGGACAGACTAAGATCATTATGATGCCAAGTATTTAAACCATTTTCAGTACATAGCACAAATCAAGGAAAATAACATTAGACACAATACCAAGGAGACACCAATGTACGTGGTTCGCCCCTAACCAGGGGTTACATCCACCAAAAGTTAGCCACTTCTTTATTTTTGAAACCAAAATAAACGTATACAATCTACATCATAAAAAAATGTGTCTTTTCCTTTTACTCAGTTCCTCATATAATAAGAGGAAAACCCTTACATTATCAACCCAAGACCCACCAAATCCTATCAGCATCTTTGGAATAAATTCTACGTGAGCATAGCGTAAATTTTAAATATTTCTACTATAACAATAAGTTGTATTCATCAATACCATGAAGATCCCATTGTCATGAAATTGAGACCTAATGCAATAAAGTATGGTTTCCTTAAATACAAGGTACCTCATGGACCAAAATCCATCACCACATAAAAATTTCATAACTATATAATCTTTTATGCACATATTCATTAGCCACATTTATTTTTAATGACCACAACAAATCTAATTGCCACAATTACCTTTTCTTCACACTCCTATATAACATCACACTCCATACCTTTATAATAGTTTATAATATCTTCCTACTTTGTCTGGATAAAATGTGAATCCTAGTTCATAAGGATAAAATATCATTTAGCAACAGAAATTCCAATAACTCTTAGTGGAGTAGATCGATGTTAGTTTTTTAATCCCCAAATTAACAATGTGTTTATAATCAAATCACAGACAGAAATACCATTTGCATGGTTTGTTAGGGATAATGGAACTATTTGTATAGTTGGAAACCCCAGAATATATCAGACATACCATTCAGGTGTTAAAGATCTGACTACAACTAAAATGCAAGGTTTGACTCATAGAGATTGGACATATACAAGGTATAAAAGTTTTGGATCCGTTTATGGAAAAATGAAATCGCTTACATTAGAGCTGAACTGAATATCAAGTCCGAGCCTACCATGCATAAGGAGTAGGTTATGAAAATGCATTATGGCTGTAAACACATGTATTCATACCCTAACCAAATCTATATCTACCATGTATAAACCTTGAAAAGGAAACTGCATGCAATAAATCTGAAATGTGTACATCAATTCAGATTCTACCCAACATAATCAATTTGAATACAATTTGAATATGATTCGCATGCATTTAGGCGGTAATCGCATAAACTCAAACCCTGACAAAATGAAATCTATGATGCATTAAATCTGAACTGTGTATTTCAATTCTGAGTCCCCAAGCATACGATTTGGTTATGATTTGCATGCATCCAGGTTGTAATCACATAAGAATGGACCCTAACAAATGACATCTATGATGAATAACCATTGGGATGAAGGTTGCAGGCAATAAATATGAACTGTGTACTCCAAATGGATTTGTCTATAGGAATGTCATCACATACCTTAGAGAAAAAACATCATAAAAAGAAAACGCATAGCTTAGAGCTTAGATCTAATTCTACATTTCAAAATTGCATCCAAAGAGATCAATTCCCAAAACTGATCCCCAACTTACAACGTTTTTAATGTGGCCTAAGTTTTGTTCACCACACTATATCACAGAAAGAGAGAGAGATCATGAGTTGAATCCTTCAATTCATTTTTAATCAAACACATGCAAATCGAAGGTCATGATTTTATGAAATACAGATCAGTTTTATCGATTCATGCATGAAAAGAAAGATCATGCAGTCCACCAATCAGAATGAAATCATGATGGAGACTATATCCGTATCTGTAGGTTATGGTAAAAGTAGGAAATTGTTTTAAATACACCTGATATATTTTAAAACCACAGACCCAAATGAAGGCATGGAACATTACCTATTTTGTGGATCTGTAGCTAAGATCCATAATGCCGAAGTGGATGCACACAAGAAAATGCCTATCCGATCCATGGATACGTAGATGGAACTTCAGCAAGGAAAACTTATTTTCCCTTCCCCCTCCGACGTGAGATCCAGTCCCTAAATCCAAATCCTTACACTCCTTTTTCTCCTTCTCTATAAATCTGGTATGGGATATACCATCAGATGGATGCCTTACACTGCTCAAGGATCGTTACCAGAAATAATTCTAGGTAAAACCTAGAATTCTCGCGAAAAAATTCCCAATGAATCTTTTTCCGAGAAATCGAGAGAGTGTGCTTCTCAAATCACATCCTTTTCCTTTAAACTATTGCAGGCCAATATTCCCCTGATCCTCCCTCCTTAATCAGTGCTTTATGGCATAGGACATGCCATTCTTCCTTCCACGTGGAAACCATGCCTGATAAAACTCCTCGATGAGGATGTTTTTCCCCTTTTGTTTCCTTCTTTCTAGGGGAAATACAGAAATTAAATTTAGTTTTTCTGGAGTTACTTCGTGTTTTATTTGGAAGGAATAAGCCCCTCATTTTACTCTATCTCATATTCATGTTAGGTTAGGTATAGCTCTCTTTACTTAACATGTCATTCCATACAGTGTTATAATATATATATACTTACCTACAATGCTTACCAATGTAGGGAGTCTCGCTAACCCTTATATATATATATATATATATATATATATATATATATATATANTCGGGGTGTATTGATATGTACACGATGACATCTTCTACCCAATATGGTTCCTTAATAATTGGTTGTTTTTTCCCTCTTTGGTTCTTTTAGCTTTCAAGACAATTCCTTGATGCTTTTGGTCGAGGTATCCTCTCATATTATATTAGTTTTTAATTAACAAGGATATAGTATTTTTTATAATTAGGCTAGTCATGGCGTGAATAGGAATCCTTATAGGATTCCATAGTTAGGATGATACGAAGACTACGTCATCGAGCTTAAACTCCCTCGTTGTTCTATTTTCACCCTCATGGGTCTAGTTGGCCCCGTGTTAAGTTGTGTCACTGTATTTCGTCTCCTAAGTTTTCAGCTTAGGTAATTTAACTTAAATAAGCTGCAAGGTTTTGTTTCTGGTGGGGCCTTGGCCTTGAGCTCCTCACTAGAACAAGTACAATAAAAATTCAAAATTACAAAATTATCTAGGGTATGCGGGAGGGTTATTACACTGGTTTTGACCCTGTTGCATTAATGTATATGATGTATATATTGTGGTTAATCGTGGTGTGGAGATAAAGGAAAAATCCCCACCATCGATTTATCGTTTTATGTTCCGAAAATTAAAATCGTTGCCGAAGGTATATTTCATGCTAGCCGACACATTATAATTTTTGGCATCATGTAAATATGCCTTTTAATTAAAAACCCCAACCATCTATTGTCTATGCAACAACTAATGAGATGAGGGCATGATTTTCCTAAGGAATAGGTAGGGAAAATATTTAAACCTTTGGGCCAATGGGGAAAAGCCAAATGTCAAAGGGAGAAGCCATCAATTAGTCAGCTACCCATTTTGTCTTTCTCCCCAATCATTAAATTCTGCCAGAATGTGGTTGATTTAGTTATTGCATGGGGATGGGAAAAGTATGGGCAACAATTTCGAATTTGGGTAAAACCCATTTTTGGGGAAAACCAATTTTGACTTTTGGGGCAAGTAATCACCCAAAAAATGCATGCGATTTGCTCATACATGGATGCTCTTCATTTTTTGGGCTCATGTAAGGAAGCTTGGGAGTTGTTCTTACCTCCACATTTTTTGTTGGCTGAGTGTTCTTCCTTCACGATTGGGCTCCTGGGCATTTCTATCATTATCATTCACCACCATTGGAGCTCTCTCAAGCGGCTGGGAATTAGCTGTGTGTAAAATTCGTTTTGAGTTGCCATGGGTGTGTTTTTCCCTCACATGGTAGTCATTTCCTCATTCTCTTGAGTTTTGGATTCGTTTCTGGTGATGATATGTGGTTGGGTTCTTTTCCCCAACGTTCTGTTGCATTTCCCCAATGTTTATCAAGCTGAAAATCATTTTTGTGTTCTTAGCACTGCAATTGTGGTGTATGGAATTTTTTTTGGCCATGTTAGGGCCAAAACGTCCCTGGGATATGATTTTCTATAGTGGGTTGTTCCTACTCTCCTTGGCAACTAATTTTGTGGCTAAATTGTTTTCCTAAACCCAGGAATGGTGTATATTGTTGTGTGTGCAATTGGTCTTTGGATTGTGTGGGAGTGGGAAGGAGTTTCCTTGACAAACCTAGTGTTTTGTAGGAGCCTCATAGATAGAACTAGAGGGTTGGATCTCTTCTCTACACCCCTTGAATAGCACTGGAAGGGAATTCATGGCCTGAGGGACTGTGCAACAGAGAAGGGAATGATTCCTTGTGTTGGGTGTGTGTGGATGTCTTAGGAGTCAAGCTAGTTCTAGTGTAGGCATCCTCAGCTCTTCAATGAGCTCACTAGCTTAGCAGACAATGCTTCCATCTCCTAATAATCTGATAAATCCAAACATGGCTTTGGCTTGATTGAGTTTGACATATCTTTGGCTATGTGTGAGTCTTCTTAGTTTCCTTTTCCATGGGGAAATCATGCCCATCTCGGGGGTGGTAGTGTTGCTGAGAGATTAAGGAGCACACTGGCCTATGGTTGGGTGGAACGTTGCGGCGGCATAGCAGGTTGCGGGGAGCTTCATTCCAAGATAAGTATTCTTGTGTGATTACTCATGCAACTGTATTGCTTGTGTGAATTATTATGAACATGCTAAAATGTGTTGAATGCTTGAATTAAATGTAATTGCTTCTGCTGAATGTTAATTCTTTAGGGATCTGTGTATCTTGGTTGAATGCATTTTATTTTATGTTTTGTGGGGCTAAATCCACGAGTTAGATCGTATTACGGTAGCGTCCTCTTCGCCGGTTGGAGGGTCGGGGACGTTACATAAGGCTGTGTGCAATATAATGAGGGTCTATTTTAACACGTTACATGCAATAGAAGACTGAAAAAAAAGGCATCCATAAACTTATATGGATATTTTGACACACTTACACAATGAATCTCGCGATGAGTAAAAAAAAGAAATATAGGAAATTGAATGACGTTTCTAAATATATAATTTTTTTTCTATTGAAAATGTTCTTAACTATCTAAATTTAGATATTTTTTTAATGAGAACTTATTATTTTTGGGACAAATTATAAGGTATATGTTTTTGTGGGTGTAGAATTTGAGTTCCTGAATGATGGAATCAACTTATTAAAAGTGGTAGACATATACATAACATATATTACTAGCGCATGACTATTTTTCCAAAAATAAAAATAATTTTTTTTTAATTTTTTTTTTTAATTTTGTAAGTGTACAAACCTCAAAAACAATATGTCAATTATGGATGCATCCTTTGAATGTCTTAATGCAATTATTTAAAGATAATTGTTTTATATCCTGTAGAGGTCAATGTTCTTTAGTGCACCATGCCTTTATTTTTTTCAAAATGCTTGAGAAATGGAAGATTTATGGACAAAACACAAAAGATTTGTTTTTTGAGTCAAGGAATGATGACACCAAATAAATAAGAAAAAATATAGAAAAAATATATAATCTTGTTAAAAATTGCATATTGGAATATGTAAAAAGATCCATATATGTTTCTAAAGTTTCATAAAAAATAGAGTTGTGTAGCATACTGTAACCAATAGATAAACACGAGCATATTGAAAATTTGGATGTAATGTTCAATAAGCCAAGGTTTATCATACTCCAAGGCATAGACATGATGAATCCAAAGAAAATTCCAAAGAAGACACCTATGCATAAGAATGCCATGCCAACATGGGTAGAGTATCAACCATAGTGGCACTAAACATGCACACATTTTGTTCAAATTCAAATTTGTCTTCCCGCCAAACATAAATGTGCACGCGTTATATTTATACAAAATGTTCATGCGTTTTGTAATACTATAACACATGTGCGTTGTGGAAGCCTATAATTTTGCATTTGATTATTTTTCCAATGATAACAATATTTTTATTATT
>LPNX011103705.1:0-14182 GCA_001517045.1 Pseudotsuga menziesii
TTCGTTTTACAAAGGGGCAATAGCCCTGCAGAAGTGAAAAATCCTCAGATTTTTCTAAGGTACAATTATGTACAACTCATGTACATGGAGTTGCCACCTAGTCAAAATAGGTGGGCAACACACCCCTTTTTTAGCTATTATGAGATTGTTTTGCCCTTCTTAAGTGATTTTAGGGGTTTGCATGTTCATTCAGTCAGTTAACTAAGCATCCTTCAGTCGAAACTAGTGGTTGTGAAGTCTGAGTCAATGTAACATAGTTAAAGAGAGTAAGCATGGATAACTAATGGCTCTTTGTTCTAGTTAAGCTTGACTAGACTCTCTTACACTGGATGAGCAATTTGAGTTTCCTCTTGACCTAATTCGAATTACCTTTAAATATTGTTCACCTCCATTCATTCAAATTAATGAAATACACCATTATATTCTTCCTATTTGCTTCTAGTTTTTTTTGTGTAATGATCTATGTTAAATCATTTATTACATGATTAGTTGTTTGTTGATTTGATTTTCATTGTATATCTCTTTAGTTTATGTGCCTAGATCTATATATCCAAATCTCATACCTATCAGCTTCCTGTACAATGTCATATCCACCGTATCTAAATCTGAAGTAGTTACCTTCTTCATATTAGTGATCATACGCATGGCCATCATATTGTGGTCCTCCATCAAGAATCTCTTCAGGATCTCGATTGCATACTTACCTTACCCATGAAAAATATTCCATGCCAAACCTACAACCCCATGAAGTAATGCATTTGTTAGAAAGTGGCAACAAGGAAGGTCTTCCTGCATGCATGTATCCTTGCATGCAAAAGACTTAAATTTGGAAGCCAATTATTTTTAATTTACTTTTCCTAAGTTTACTTTGGAAAATAAATTAAAGTGACCTAATTATTAATTGACGTTATGAAACACTTTTATAAAGTAAAAGTGAGATTAGGGTTTTCGCTTACCATAGGGTTATTAAAGAAAGGTTAATTCGTGGAGAGGACACACTTGTATTCCGACACAGATAGGATACAAACAGGGAGAAGTCAGACGAAGGAATTTGCAGAAAAGACGGAGGAGCAACTCCACGACAGGTTCACCAATCCAGACTGAGACCGTACAGATCACACAAAGGAGCAGCACAACAGCGAGGAAGAGGGTTGTCCTGCTGACACAAGGTTCCGTATAGCTGACGTCAGCATCCGTACGACGTTCGTACAGCTACGCAGAGTAGTTGGGGCTGCTGCTGGGTTGTCCAGTGATTTTGCTGAGGTTTTCAATTTGCCAGGTTGGGTGTATTTTACATGTTGGTTGTAAAAGTTCCATATCTTGATAATAAAATTCCATATCTGACTGTTGCACTAGATTTCCCATCTTGGGTTTTTCCGGGGTTTCCATACCCAAAATAATAGTGTCTATATTGTGATGTGATGTTGTGAAATATTTCTCAGTACTTTATATTCTGCTACATACTTGTAAAAGATATTCATGTGTGGTTATCAGTAGAAATTTTGAATATACTATTTAGCCCTAGTTTGAATGTTACAGGAAAATTTTACATGGTATCAGAGCTCTAGTGAGCTAAATTCTGAGAGATTTGCAGCAGCAATGATAGATCAGGGGAAGATATATTGAAGACACAAACCTAGATTGTAGATCTAGGGTTGACAGGTACACTTCAGTATGGCCGTGCAGTTGAGAGTTGAGGACAGACTCTAGGGGAATCAGCACTTTCCTACATGGAAAGAAAGGATCACAAGGATCCTGGATGTCAGTGATGCAGAGGAGCACATTGACTCCACAAAGGCTGCACCCTCAGATCCGGCAGATTTGATAGCTTGGAAGAAGATTGATTCCAAAGCCATGTTGATCATCTTGGATGGAGTGAAGGACCACATAGTCCCTCACCTTTCCGAGAAGAAGACTGCATCAGAGATGTGGATGGCTTTGGAAAGTTTGTACAAGAGCAAGAATGAAAACTGGAAGATGGTGCTGCAAGAGAGGATGCGCAACACCAAGATGGCCAAGGGAGAAGGACTGCTGCCTTATCTCACAAGGCTCACACAAATCAGGGATGAGCTTAGAGTTGTTGGCTCTAAGACTGAGGATGATGAGCTAGTTCGGATAGCCCTCAATGGCTTCTCTAAGCCATGGGAAACCTTTGTCAAGGTTGTTGTGGCTAGGGAGAAGCTCCCTGATTGGCAGAGACTATGGGATGACTTTGTGCAGGAGGAGACTCGCATGGGTCAAGGATCAAGCTCATCCAGCAGTGCCCCACAGATTATGGATGAGGAGGCTCTAGCCCTGACAGGGTAGAGCAAGGGTAAGTAAAAGAGGAAGAAGGATGGTAAGAAGAACCTTGACGTATCAAAGGTCAAGTGTTTTATCTACCACAAGCAGGGACACTTTGCCTCCCAGTGCCCAGACAGGAAGAAGAAGAGTAACACTCAGATGGTTGAATCTACAGAGGTAGAGGAGTTCAGCAAGAACTTCGATGAGGAGTTTCGCTTGATAGCTTGCATGGCAAGCACCACAGGGAGCAGTATATGGTACATCGACAGTGGAGCATCTAATCACATGACTGGACAGAAGAGATTCTTCAAGGACTTGCAGGAGGGTGGAACAGGGATCCACATTGAGTTGGGTGATGATGCGCGGTATCAAGCGTAGGGATTTGGCACAGTTTCATTTCAGAGGGAGTCCGGCAAACCCCTCAGTTTTGTTGATGTGTTATATGTTCCAGGATTGACCAAGAACCTCATATCGGTCTCCACTCTGGAGGACAAGGGATATCAGGTGAAGTTCTGAGACCATAGAATGTATATCAGGCCCAAAGGGTCGGATAGGAGTTTGGATCAGGTGATTGGGATAAGGAGCAAGAAGGTGTATAGACTACACTTTGACCCTGCAAAGGCTCTTGTCAGCAACGACAGCAGTCAAGGTGAGTTGTGGCATAGGAGGATGGCACACTTACACCATGGAGCACTGAGGCACTTGAGACAAGCTTTCATTGGAGTTCCTCAGGTACAGGAGGAGAAGCATAACCACTGCAAGGGTTGTGCTTTGGGGAAGAACATCATGAAGCCTTTCCCACAGAGTGAGCACAAGTCTAAGGAGCCCTTGGACTTAGTGCATTCAGACGTTTGTGAACCTATGAGTGTCCATTCTTTCAGTGATTACAGTTATTGTGTGACCTTCATTGATGACTATTTCAGGAAGACCTGGATCTATTTCCTGAAGGCCAAGTCAGAGGTCTTTGAGAGGTTTCGAGAGTTCAAGACTCTTGTTGAGAACCAGACAAGAAGGAAGATCTGTGTTTTGAGAATGGACAATGGGGGAGAGTACACCTCCAATGAGTTCTTGGAGTATTTTTCGACAGAGGGGACCAAGAAGGAGCATACCGTGCCTCATACCTTGCAGCAGAATGGAGTGGCAGAGAGAAAGAACAAGACTATGGCAGGAGCAACCAAGGCCATGCTATTTGATCAAGGATTACCACTATTCCTTTGGGTCGAGGCATACAGGACTGCAGTATACATTCAGAACAGGTGTCCCCACACAGCATTGGGGAGGAAGACACCCGAGGACGTCTTCACAGGCACTCGGCCAAACGCGAGTCACATTAGCATATTTGCGAGTGTCTTCTATTGTCAGATTCATGCTGACACTAGGAAGAAGCTGGACCCTTCTGAAGAGAAGGGGTTACTTGTTGGATATAGCGAGACTTCGAAGGCATACAGAGTATACATTCCTACTCACAAGAGGATCACTGTGAGCAAGGATGTCCAGTTTGATGAGGACAGAGCCAGCGGAGATCTATGGACTTATCAGCAGAGCAACAACCAGCACAGGACTCGGGGGTCAAGTTGGAGGAGCCAGATGTACAGGTACATACACAAGGCACGGGTTCTGGTAGTCAGAGGGAATCAGGTTGACAGGATCCTTCAGTCATTGACTTGGAGGATGAGCTGCAACAGGAGACGGATATCTAGCCACCACAGCAAGCAAACACTAGGCCAAGGCCCAAGTGGTTTAGGTCCACGGTTCAAGATTCCAAGCAGGTTAATCCTCCACAGAGCTCCATGAGGCAGAGCAAACCACCAGTGAGACTCTGTTATATGGCACTAATGACAGAGTTGATTAAATCTGAACCTTCTAGTTTCGAGGAGGTTGCACAACATGACGTGTGGCAAGAGGCCATGGTTGAGGAGTATGACTCAATCATGAAGAAGCAGGTATGGGAGGTTGTGTCAAGACCTGAAGGAAAACAGATGGTATGATCCAGATGGATATACAAGGTAAAGCATGCAGTAGACGGAAGCATGGAGAAGTACAAGGCGCGCTTCGTGGCTAAGGGGTTTTCACAGAAGGAAGGTATTGACTATGAGGAGACCTTCACCCCTGTTGCCAGGTATTCTTCCATTCGGACCATTATCTCTTTAGCAGCAGAGATGGGTTGGCAAGTCCATTAGATAGACGTCAAGACTACCTTCCTCAACAGAGTGATAGAGGAGGAGGTATATATTGAGCAGCCAGAAGAGTTTGATGTGGAGAACAGGGAGACGCATGTATGCAGTCTGCATAGAGCTCTTTATGCGCTCAAGCAGGCACCTCAAACACGGTACTCAAGGATAGACAGCTATCTATGAGAGATGGGATTTCAGCGGAGTGAATCTAACCACAACCTGTACCTCTTGACAGGTGAGGTACCTCTCATACTGGTCTTCTATGTAGATGATATCTTTCTTACGGGAGATGAGAGGTTCATTGGAGACTGCAAGTCCAACCTTGCAGTTGAGTTTGAGATGAAAGACCTTGGGTTGATGCATTACTTTATGGGCTTGGAGGTTTGGCAGAGAGATGGATGCTTTTTCATTGGACAAGGGAAGTATGCAGTAGAGATCTTGAAGAGATTCAGCATGGAGGACTGCAAGCCTATGACCATACCTCTAGTTTCCAACTGGAGGAAGATTGATGCATCAGGGTCAGACGGATTTGATCCTACCTTGTATCGTCAGTTTATCGGATCGCTTATGTATCTGGTCAACACACGGCCAGACATCATCTTTCCAGTCAACTCTTTGAGCCAATTCATGGTAGACCCTTGGAGAGTGCATTGAACGGCTGCAAAGCACATACTTCGCTACATTAGAGGTACAGTGGAATATGGATTGGTTTATGAGCGCAGGGGGGGTGTACAGTTAGCAGGATTCACGGACGCTAATTGGGTAGGATGTGTAGAGGACCGAAAGAGTACTTCAGGGCGTTACTTCAACATTGGATCAGGAGTTGTCTCTTGGTTCAGCAGGAAGCAGAAGTCAGTTGCATTGAGCTCAATAGAAGTTGAGTACATGGCTGCTTGTGAGGGTATGTGGCAAAGGAAGTTACTTTTAGGGTTGTTCAAGAGTGAGCTATAGGCTACAGTAGTTCACTGTGACAATCAGAGTGGCATCAGGCTATCTGAAAATCCAGTGTTCCATGACCAAAGCAAACACATAGACATCAGGTACCACTTCTTGAGAGACTGTGTACAAAGAGGAACCATTCGGTTGGAGTACATACAGACAGATGAGCAAGTGGCGGACATTTTTACCAAGGCACTTTGCACACACAATTTTGTAAAGTTCAGGGATAAGCTGGGGTTGCTACAGAATCTCTACCTCGTTGAGAGGGAGTGTTAGAAAGTGGCAACAAGGAAGGTCTTTCTGCATGCATGTATCCTTGCATGTAGAAGACTTAAATTAGAAAGCCAATTGTAGTTAATTTACTTTTCCTAAGTTTACTTTGGAAAATAAATTAAAGTGACCTAATTATTAATTGACTTTATGAAACACTTTTTATAAAGTGAAAGTGAGATTAGGGTTTTCGCTTAGCATAAAAGTTATAAAAGAAAGGTCAATTGGTAAAGGACACACTTGTATTCTGACACAGACAGGATACAGACAGGAAGAAGTCAGACGGAGGAATTTGCAGAAAAGACGGAGGAGCAGCTACACGACAGGTTCACCTGTCCAGACTAAGACCGTACAGATCGCGAAGAGGAGCAGCACAGCAGCTAGGAAGAGGGCCATACTCCTGACGCAGGGTTTCGTATGGATCTGCACAGGTGACGTCAGCATCTGTACAGCAGGTCATACTGCTGACGCAGGGCCTTACAGCTGGGTCATACAGCTACGCAGAGTAGCTGGGCCTGCTGCTGGGTTGTCCAGTGATTTTGTTGAGGTTTTCAGTTTGCTAGGTTGGGTGTATTTTACCTGCTGGTTGTAAAAGTTCTATATCTTGATAATAAAATTCCATATCTGACTGCTGCACCGGTTTTCCCATCTTGGGTTTTTTCTAGAGTTTCCATACCCAAAATAATAGTGTCTATATTGTGATGTGATGTGGTGAAATATTTCTCAGTACATTATATTCTGATGCATACTTGTAAAAGATATTCATGTGTGGTTATCAATAGAAATTTTGAATATACTGTTTAGCCCTAGTTTGAATGTTAAAGGAACATTTTACAGCATCATGCCAATGTCCTTCATCTTGAACCCTATTACCGCATTTACCTTGCACCCTACAATGAGCTTCTTTGGACCTTTAAGAAACAAGTCATCGACATATAGTACCAAATTGCGTAGACTAGCCTCAACAAATACAAAATATAAGTTGGGATCCGCTTCAATCCTGGTGAATCACATGCTCTGCAAGTATCCATCGATCTTGGAATACCATGCTCTTGGCACCTGCTTAAGTCCATACAAGGTCTTTTTCAACCTACATACATGTCCCAATGATCTCAAAGCCTCAAGTTTGCTCGATGTACATTTCTTCCTCATTTATCTCACTAAGGAAAGTTGTCTTCACATCATCCCATAATGAAGATTAAATACATCACTACTCTAATGGAAGTGTACATGGTGACTAGAGCAAAGGTCTCCTCGTAATTTACTCCCTCTTTATGGAGAAACCCTCTCGCCACAAACCTCACTTTGTACTTCTCTAGGTTGTCATCTACTACATGCTTAATCTTGTAGAGCCATCTAGAAGTAACTAATGATTTCCCCTCTAATCTAAGCACAATGTCCCAAACATCATTCTTCTTGATGGAGGTGTACTCCTCCACCATGGCATCCCCCCAAACTTGCTAGTCAACCACCTCCTAAAAGACAAAAGGCTTAGAATCTATGATGTGCTCATCAACGTCATGTAGTTTGAAAACTTGTTCGAAGGTTTGTTTTGCTTGAATGAGCTCCTAGGAGCCTCAACATGCTCAGAGCATCCCTCAATGTCTGAGTGAGGTATCAAGGTCTCCTAATAAAACTAGTGGGAGTTAGTGGCACATCCTCTGCACTTGAAGGCTACTGACCCGAACTAGAATTCGTTGGTAACATTGGCTCCACCTTCAGAGCTTCTTGCTTCTCATCCTCTATCACTATAATAAGCTCATGAGACTTCCTGAATGCAAGGTCGTCCTCAAACTTTATATCGCTGCTTACAATTTTCTTTCTCTCCCCTAGAATATAGATATTGTAGGCCTTTGAAGTCTCTCTATAATTGACAGACAAGCTCTTCATGTTAGATGGATCCAACTTGGTCCTTTTCTCCACTGGTATATGGATGTAAATTGGACAGCCACAAATGTGGAAATGACTCACCTTCCACTTCACACTAGTGAACATTGGCTCCTTTGATGTCTTGTCCCCCAAAATCTTGTAAGGACACTTGTTCTAGATGTAGATTGTTGCATTGTATGCTTCTTCCTATACAAACATCGACAAATCCTAGTCATGTATCAAGGCCTTAGCAACCCCTATGATGGATCGATTCTTCCACTTTGCAACCCTATTATGTTGTGGGTTGTACAGAACAGTGAACTGCCTCTTAATTCCTACATCATTGTGGAAATCCTTGAAATCATTGGAGATATACTCAACCCCATTGCCCAATCTCAAAACTTTGATCTTCTTCCTTGTCTAGTTCTCCACTAGATCTTTGAACTCGTGAAACATGTGAAAGCCCTCATCCTTGGCCTTGAGTAAGTTGATCCAAGTTTTGTGAGAGAAGTCATCAATGAAGGAAACATAGTGCATGCTGCATGTGATTGATGCTACTTCCATCGATCCATACACATCTAAATGCACCAGATATAGGATCCCCTTAGACCTATGCTCACTACTGGGAAACCAACCTTGGCATGCTTACCAAGAGTGCACCCTCTACATGCAACCTATTGCTTAATGTTGAACAATGGAAGACCTATTACAATCTCCCTCAGAATAAGCCATGTTTGGTGATGTGGGTGTCCCATCCTCTTGTGCCATTACTCGTACAAGTTATTTGTGTTATGCACTAGGGCTAGAACAGGTTCACCATGTAACCTGTAGAAATTGTGTTCCTTGAGCCTAGTCACTTGAGTTGATCTTGGGCTAGACTCCTTTGGTATTATGAGGACTTGCTAGTTCTTGAACTATATTGCATAGCCCTTATCTTCCATGACTAAAACTGAAAGAAAATTCTTCCAGAGACCTAGAAAAATAACATATCAAAGTCTAAGGAGTTACCTAATTGAAGTTGGAAAGAAATAGTACCAACTCCTACTACCAGATACTTGGAATCATTACCAAGCTTGACTTGAACTCCTGAATTGTGCTCTGTTGGACTTGAAAATAGTTCTTAGGTTGATGTCATATGTCTCGATGCTCCACTATCCACATACCACGTGTTCTTCAAAACTATGCTAGAATAAAGGCAAGATACCATCAAGAAATCCTTCTCAAATTTGGAGGCATACTTGTTTATCTAAGTTTCAACTAAGGCTACTACCTGATTATGTTGATGCTTCCCTTTACCCTTCTTCTCTAGACACTATGATGCATAATGGTCATTGCTATGGCATATGAAGCACTTGATTTTACTCAAGTCCTTCCTCCCTAGCTATGAGGTTGACTCCTTACTCTTCACCTTGCCCTTGCTGGGTCATTCACATCTTCCCTTCTTTGTTTGACCAATTAGGGCATGGTCATTATCACCTTCCTATTTGTTGGCCTTGGAATCCATCCAAGTTTCCTCCTGGATATAGTCATCCCACAATCTTTCCCATGAGGGAAGGTTTTTCCAAGCACAAACACCCTAGACAAATGTTCCCCATTGAGGTGGGAACCCATTCAATGCCCTTTTTACAATCTCTTTGTCTTCAATGTTCTCCCCAACTACAGCAAGTTGGTCATGAATCTGTGTGACCTTCATCAAGTAACTGGTGATGATGTTTGATCTAGTCATCTCAACAAATCTAAGTCTACTATGCGATATCATCTTACTATTAATGTCCCTTCTCTGGTAAAGGATCACTATATTATAAGAACACGAAAGATACATTCCACCCACGACATAGATCCATGCCATGCATTTTTTTTTCAACATGCCATTATGAGATGTCGTGAGTGGGATGTATCTATTATATCAAATTTGCTCAAGACTTGCACATGGCCCCAACTTCATGAAACAACCCACTTACATAGTCAAACCAAGACCCGCAACAACAATATGGGTCCCTTGTGTCTATGAAGTATATATGAGGAAAACTATATTGACCAATGTCTTCATGCAAAATTGCATCACTACCCATCTCAAAAATTGTGTGTTCTTAACATTGTTTCTATTTGTACTCAGAGGATCTCAAATCAACATCACCTTAAAACAAGAGAAAGAGCAAGTTTGTTAGATCTTCAAGAACAATGGATATAGGGATTGGTAGATCAACGAGGTCTTTAAAAAAGACAAAGGGAAACCTAGAATCTGTGATCAAAGGGATAGAAGCGACATGCATTAGGTTTATATTCTTCCTTACATCCAATGTGTTAAAGGCAACATTGCCATGATCTCAGAAAGAATAACATTAGAACTACTTTCTTTCCCGCCACCTATAACATTATAACAAAATATCCTTAGGTTGGTGTTGGTGAAGGTTAGTTGATGCACGCCTCCATAAAGGCGCTTATCAAGTTCCTTGCTTGTGTAATAAGTATTATATCAATATGTAACACACCTAAAAGTCGTACATAAAAATAATTTACATGTATTATTTTCACGTTTATTTTAACAGCATTCGTTGTTAAATTTATTGTTGATTCTAAAACATATATAGTCCTGCTGCTTACTACAGGATTTGTTGATGATTATGATGGCTAGTTCCTTCTGGAACTTTCAGCCATACTCCTTCAGGAGATGTACTTTGTTAAAACCTGTTTAAATGATGTTTGTCTTTAAGTTAGGCTGCCTAGCATATGGCGTGGGAGACTATACCTTTCTTGACCCACCCTACCACTTACTTCTATTGTACGCTGCAACTAAGCACATAATTATCGGTTTCATCATGCATTTTCAATTGCAAATTTATTATGACTCGTTGATAGGCTTATACAAGTTGATCTTGGCGCAAAAACCAAAGCTGATATCGAAAACCTCCAATGATATCGAAACGATAAGCACGAAAACCTTCCTTTGATCCATCGGCAAAATTGGCCAAGATCCTTCCACCATTTTGGAGAAAACTTTCCTTTGATCCATCGGCGAAACTGGCCAAGATCCTTCGACCATTTCAGCGAAAACTTGTGAGTTACTTCTGACGTGTTGACAACACTGGCCAAGTTACTCCGATTTGTCAGAAGTAAAAGGTAAGTTTACTTAGCCAAAATTTTCAACTGCTCAAACCTTTGGAAAAGAAACTAAGTGTGCAGGACGTACTTAAACTTCGGAGGAGATGGAAAGAAAACGAGACTTTGCCTTTGGGTTGAATTATATTGGGTATTTAAAGTTGTTAAAAAGAAGTTAAGTAAGACTCAGCTCGACAACCACGAGGTGGTTTCTGCCTGAAATGTCGATCCACTTGAATAAATGATTACTGGTGTAAAATAGTCGTGTATAGATCGGACTAAAAAGATTTTGTTGGGTATAATAAGGATTCGATCCCACGATTATAGGATTGTGTGGAAAAAATACAACCACTGTTTCGCTTTACAATGTTTACCTATGCTTATTGATTCCAATTTAGATAATAGATCTGATAATTAAAATTATCATTCAATTCTGCCGAATGTCTTTCAGTTGTTTTATTATCGGTACCTGCTAAGGGAAGTTAAAGGATTCCCAAACCATAGTTTATTATTATAGCCTTAAGGGATTTGATCCCGTGACTAGTGATGCAATTAAATAATAGATACATGCTTCTCATAATCAAACTTTCAGATCTGTTAGAAAGTAAATAGATCTATAAATATAATACTTGGTTAAGGATCGTCGATCCATGAATTGGTTTTGTTTGTAGACATATTTTATTAGATGCTTAAATATTACTTGTTTCCTAAGTCATAATATTAAGAATATTATTTAAGAGGAGTTCAGTCTAAGCTAACCGTTTACAAATATAAATACTAACATTAGTTAATTTACCATAGAGGTTTTTAGATAAACATAACTTAGAATCATGCGCTTACTTAGAAGGATGGAGATCTAATATGATATTCAGACATTATGAATTTAGTTTGATAATTTGTCTTTAAAATGCAAGTAAGAGGATATCTAAAACGATGCATAATATTAAGAATAAATATTGTTAATTTGTAATAAGAAGTCGAACGGATGCTACTTAAATGGAGTTCGTCTGTAAAGCTAGGAAGAAAATACAGATCTATACATATAGCAGAAAATCAAAATTTATTGGAAGTCCATTAGCTAATTCGAAATTCAAAATACATTAGTAAAATGACTTAGACAATGATGCATCTAGGAATCTACAGTTAAAAATAGATAACTCTGTGTTACTAATTGAATTTACTCCATTAATACATAATACACAAATATAGTATTAGAATAGTCGAAATCATAGAATTTAGCTACTTCAGATCTAGAAAATTATAATCTACAGCATTTAAAATGTAAAGTAGAAACCCAGCACCAAGACTTTGGGAAAACAAGAGTGGTTCCTCCCAACCACGAGCAGCCAAGTTACTTGCTCCAGAATCCCCGAGCTTGTTCGCTGAACCACAAGAGCAAAATCTCAATGCGCCATCTCTTGCATTTCACAGATGTTTAATCCCCATCCAATCCTAGCCTCCTGGTGCTCATGGACATACTATTATATAGTATTTTTCCTAGGACTTGGTCATTTATGAGCCTCCTGCTCTTTAGCACTCAACTGAAAGTGCGGACCTGATTTTTGGGGATGATGCCTCATGCATCTTGAATTCTCACTCATTGGCTCCTGCCACTTGTCTTTTCCTCTTGTGGGTCAGCAAACACTATTCAACAGCTATATCCACTCTTGTCCCCCTCTCAGCATTTTTATTAAATAAAAATTGTTTTGATCTTACAAATTGTTTTATTCTTGACATTTATGTCAAAAATAATAAAAGAATAATAAATTATTTTCAGCAAAATTAATAATAATAATTAATTCTAGAGATGTTACACAATAAAACTAGTCATTTGATTTATGTTAGTGTTAAAAAACATTGTGTTGATATTGTCTAGATATAATCCACTCTCCATCCCTCGTTGAACAATTTTATAAGACGAAGCATAACATTTGCTTACAAAATACAAACAATTTAGCTATAATTGATCTCTATTCCAAATAAAAATATTAGAAAGCAATACAAATAGAAGATCATCCCCGTTGCCTTTATAAAGGCACGGGTCTTAAAATTATTCACGCATGAAGCTCCATCATTTATAACCTTAAGATTTATAATCGTGATCCCACTTAAAATTATGCCTAATGTCGACCTTAGGCATTATGCTTTAATAAGAAGGGTTAAACCAACCAAGCTATTCCTTGGGCTAAATAATACCAATTATAATATTAATAATAATATAATTACACTCAAAGAAGAGAGTTGCATTTTATTACCTATTACGAGGGAGATGTGTAACATTTGTGCCTAAAGTTGAGGTGCAAGTGCCATAAGTCAACATAATATAATATTTAAAATAAAATGAAATATACAACTTAGTAAGAATGAGATGTGTGACATCCAATCTATATATAATAATAATTAAACTTCATGATGATTTTTTTTAAATACCATCTTTTAAGCATTAAGATATTTTCATCTCAATTTAACTCTCTGTACTTGATAAATCCAAAATTAAAATAAAATTATATTAATATAGAAAATTAAAGTTTTTCAATTTACATATTAGTTTTTAAAATACAAATTTATATATATAATTCAGTATCCTTTATCGTCTTTTACTCTCATTTGATTCCAACATCATACCTCATTATTATCTAACTATTATCTATGTAATATTGCATACTTCCACATTAACCATTTCCTCCTCCATGAAAAAAAAAACTTTTGACAAATATACTTGAAAATTCAAGCAACTTTCAAAACAGAGTCTCTACCCGCTTTCAAAACAGAGTCCTAAGGCTGGGGGCATGAGTTTATAGCATCCAATCCTTTTGCAGCTAGTGAATCCTTTTGCAGCTAGTGAATCCCTTCCCCTCCTTTGTCGGGCAAGCAACCTTCCTTTATTTTCCCGGAGAGATGGCAACAGAGCTTTTATGAAAGATTTCTTTATAAGAAGACCAATGATCAGTCGGTCAATGCCTTTGATGCAGTGAATGGAGTCTATGAAGCTCTTTCCCGACAAAGGAGGGGAGGGAACACCTCAAAAAAACCAAACTGTGGGTTTAATGATGGTGGAAACCATATCCTTCTTAATCTGGGGTTGTAGAGCATACCTCAGCCCAAAAAGAGGCCCTGAAAATTGAACCCCGCATTTCAATATACTAAAGCTTATCCCAACTAGAGACCCATTCACAATTAAATATTAAATTTAGACATTTCAATATACTCAATTTTTTTTCCACAATATATTTGATGCTCTCTAAGCCATTATGTCAGAACAGTCATAGGTGAACCCAGATAGAAACCACAACCAACAGCCACAACCACCCAGCTTATCTCAAGCTTTTCCCAAAGAAATACCCATTCACAAACTCAAAGAAAGAACCATTCAAATATCAAGTAAAAAAAATAAAACAAAGAAAAATGTTACAATAACATTTTGCAAAATTTCAAAATAACTGAAATATTTACCTTCGGCTCTGCGGCAGACCATCGCCAGGAGAGTATCCATTATATTTGCCACTTCTAATGGCCTCTACTATCGCATCCTCTGTTTCTACAGACGT
>LPNX011103705.1:14413-44535 GCA_001517045.1 Pseudotsuga menziesii
CATCCTTGATAACCAAATTTTCAAGTCAAATGAACGGAATCATCTCACACGGAAAGCAAAACAAAAAAGAATTTGCCTTGCATGCATTGGTTTTATTTTGCGCAAGAACATATCTAAAAGAAAAGTTTAGGTTAATAGCAAAATAAATATCTATAAATTCACGGTTTCGTGATCTAATGCTTGAACCTGAGCTAAAATAAAGAGGATTTAAATGCTGTGACTGTTTTTACCTTGATGCCGTTACAGTCATCCAGCTTATTTGGTTCCGCCATGGTTGTGGTGTCGGGATTCCTCGGGTGTTCGGAAGGCGAGCTAAGACAGTAATGGTTCCTAATTTGAATGTCTCTTCGGCTTTTAGTTTTTATGGTGGTACAGCTTTGATCGTGAGAGCAGAGAATATCTTGAATTTTAAAATTATTTTTAATAATGATTATAAAATATATCAACGTATTCATGAAATTTGATTATGATATTTTTAATAATGATTATAAAATATATCAACGTATTCATGAAATTTGATTATGATTTATGGTCTGTCTTTAATGTCTAAAATTATAGATATTATTTTTCAAAATTAAAGTAGAGACACTATATTAACGTATTCTTGAAATTTGATTATGATATATAGATTGTTTTTAAACAAAGTTAATGAGATGTAAAGCTGCATATTCCATTGCACTGAATTTGTTAGTTGCCATATGTATAATGTATTTCTTTATTGAAAGTACAAATACTAGTAATTTGTAATTCAAATTGTGGTCAACTTATAACCAGATTTTAGGCTTTATTAAGGGGCAAAATCGATTAATCTGTAGAGGTGTAAATTTCTTTTGACAATTTTTTTTTCAGTGCAATACTTTATGAGAAGTTTATTTTTTATTTTTTATTTATTGTCTGTATTTATTTATTTATTAATATATGTGCTTTTAGATGAAAATATAAAATATGATTTTAATAAGGACAATTTTTTTAGTGCAATGTCTTATGAGAAGTTTATTTATTGCTTTTTTTATTCATTGCCTTTACTTATTTATTTATTAATATATGTGTCTTTGGATGAAAATATAAAATATGCTTTTAATAAGGATTTAACTTTGAGTTTATATATTAGCCTATGGTTTTTCTCACAAACCACCATCAATTAAACTAATGGTATAATGAAATATTTATATATTTTCAACACCCAACACAGCCCATGGTTTCTCACAAACCATCATCAATTAAACTAATGGTATAATCAAATATAGCACCCAAGGCAGCCCATGGTTTCTCGCAAACCATCATCAATTAAACTTCATGGTTTCTCGCAAACCACCATCAATTAAACTTTGTTTAAAAGAGAAAAATATTTGTACTAGTAATTGGGCAAGTAATTTGCACGAGTAATTAGGAACAAATTTTTATTTATTTATTTATTGCCTTTAGAGATTTAGAATGGAAAGGACATGACTTTTAATTTTAATTTTGTGTAAGTCGGCATATAGGGTATAAAATTTATTATTATTTTATTAAAGCATCACGTACAAACATGACAACATCTCCCCAATACTGGGATGGAGAGCGCCTCTCGGCGCAAATAGTTGAGTTGTAAGGATCTTTTGATATCTTACTCATGTAGAGACATATTCATTATTGTTTGCTTCGTTCAAAGAGTCTTTCATTCAATCTACATTCTCCAATTATCCCATTATAAGATTGTCGCATCCAGTCCGCTTAATAAGTACACATCAACTAAGGCTTAGTCTGCATTACACATTCAATATGCATACCCACTTTATGTTCTATACGCACCTGCCAACATCTTCCAAGAATGGTGTTCCCTTCATTACCCATTTTAACGGTCCAATAAAACAATAATAAAAATGCAAGGCGCTTCTCTCCCCAATGAAATATGCTCAACACAAAGGGAACGTGGCTACCCCAACGAAATTAAGAGCCCAACACACCGTAGTCTTTATACAATAAAATATTCCTCTTCAAATGCTAAAAAAATGTCATGAATAAAATAATAATGATAATAATAAACATCAACATATTTATATAGAAATAGAAATAATAATAATAATAATAACAACAAACAATAATAATATAATATAAAATTAATTATTGAAAAGGTGTAACTCTTTGTGAAGAGTTGCATTAGACACGCTTTAAACAATTATATATATGGGAAAGTCTATCTTGTAAAAGATCATATCTATTTTATCAGGTTTTATATATATTCATGGATTATTTGTATTTTCAAAAATGGAAGTTCTAGAAGTTCCAGTGAATGGATTTTTACCGGTAAACCACACGTGGTTTCTTAATAAGTGGGTTTGGGCTTATTCTCCAACAACAAATAAAAAACAAGATTTGAACCTAGGTGGGAAAGGTAACAATCATTCCTCCCAACAACCCAATCTACACCATTTTATAAAAAAAAAGAGGAAAATAAGATTAGAAGAGCATCAAAAGAAGATTATTTACAAGAATCATATTGAATATTATTTATTATAAAAAATAAAAATAAAAAGATATTGAATAAATTTCAAAGAAAACTCAAGAATATGGATTTTAATGTTGAAAAGAAGGAAAAGTTTCCTATCACCTTAAAAAGAAATGTTGCAATACTATTTAGAATTAAAGGGACACTTGCAGGGAAGAATATCACCATTTCTATTGCACCTGATGAAAGTAATAATTATATTAGTACTGAATTCGCTAACCATTTAGTGATTCCCGAGTCAAATAGAGGTGAAGAGCTAGACTTTTGGGAAAAGAAACAAATTAAAATAAGTGGCTTACAATTGAATATTGGAGATTATATGGTCACATTGAAATTCATTGTTAGTTCCTTATGGAGCTTTGACGATAACATTATTTTGGGTTTGCCTTGGATAAAAACATTGGGGACTTTTATCTTAAATGTCGAAAATAAGTTTTTGACATTTTCCTATAAGCAAAAGAGAATCACGTTTCAAGATATTACAATGAAGTCAAATTTAGAATCTCCAACATCTAAAGACTTCAAGGATATATCAAAGATGATTTCACAAGGTAATCATAAGTCACAACAAAAGAAGCAGAAAGAAGTTGAAAAGATTGTCATCAGTAAGGATGAAGAAATTACTCGTTTGAAGAATCATAGTCTCTTGATCGCACATATTAAGAAATTAAAAAGAGAAAAAAGATCGCAAGAAGAAATCCAAGAGAAATTTCACCAAAAGGAAGTGGATCTCCATAATGAGTTTAGTAATAATTTATTAGAAAAAATGAAGAAAACTCTTGCTTAAAAAATTTGAATCAAGGGTTGACTGATCAAATAAAAAAATTAAAAAATGAGAAGGCAGAAAAATCCTTAGAGTTATTATCAACTAGTAAATTGCGAGAATCACAAATAATTGAAGTTTTTACAAGGGTTCCACAAATGGCTCAAATGCCTTATCGTCACCCAAATCACAGAAGTCGATACAACCAACATCAAAGTAAAGCAGAAAATAAACATCGTTCTTCTTATAGAAAAACCAACTAAAACCTTGAAAATAAACAAAAACAACATAGAAAACTTTTATGGAAGCCTAAATTAAGAAACTATGTACGAGCAGTCGACTATCAAACAATTCCAATGAAGGTATATTTGGGATGGATCACTTCCCAAAACATGCAACACATTAGTTTAGCAATTCGAAGATTATATCACTTAGTTTCATCAAGCATCATAGTTCCAAGCTCACAACATCATGAAAAGTCGTTACGAGCAAAAGAACAAAGTCATACAATAAACTATGCTTTGAGTACAAAGCATGTTTAAGGGCAAGGCAATATTATGAATAAAATAATAATAATAATAAACATCAACATATATATATATATATATAGAGAGAGAGAGAGAGAGAGAAATAATACTAATAATAATAACAACAAACAATAATAATATAATAATATAATATTAATTAGTGAAAAGGTGTAACTCTTTATGAAGAGTTGCATTAGACACGCTTTAAACAATTATATATATGGGAAAGTCTATCTTGTAAAAGATCATATCTATTTTATCAACTTCTATATATATTCATGGATTATTTGTATTTTCGAAAGTGGATGTTTAAGAAGTTCCAGTAAACATATTTTTACAGTTAAACCACATGTGGTTTCTTAATAAGTGGGTTTGGGCTTATTCTCCAACAACAAATAAAAAACAAGATTTGAACCTAGGTGGGGAAGGTAACAATCATTCCTCCCAACGACCCAATCTACACCATTTTATAAAAAATAAGAGGAAAATAAGATTAGAAGAGCATCAAAAGAAGACTATTTACAAGAATCATATTGAATATTGTTTATTATAAAAAAAAAGGAGATATTGAATAAATTTCAAAGAAAACTCAAGAATATGGATTTTAATGTTGAAAAGAAGGAAAAGTTTCCTATCACCTTAAAAATAAATGTTGCAATACTATTTATAATTAATGGGACACTTGCAATGAAGGATATCACCATTTCTATTGCACCTGCTGAAAGTAATAATTATATTAGTACTGAACTCGCTAACCATTTAGTGATTCCCGAGTCAAATATAGGTGAAGAGCTAGACTTTTGGGACAAGAAACAAATTGAAATAAGTGGCTTACAACTGAATGTTGGAGATTATATGGTCACATCGAAATTCATTGTTAGTTCCTTATGGAGCTTTGATGATGACATAATTTTGGGTTTACCTTGGATAAAAACATTGGGGACTTTCATCTTAAATGCCGAAAATAAGTTTCTGGCATTTTCCTATAAGCAAAAGAGAATCACATTTCAAGATATTATGTAATGAAGTAAGATTTAGAAGCTCCAACATCTGAAGACTTCAAGGATATATCAAAGATGATTTCACAGGGTAATCAAAAGTCAGAACAAAAGAAGCAGAAAGAAGTTGAAAAGATTGTCATCAGTAACGATGAAGAAATTACTTGTTTGAAGAATCATACTCAAGACTTGATCACACAGGTTAAGAAATTAAAAAGAGAAAAAAGATCCCAAGAAGAAATCCAAGAGAAATTCCACCAAAAGGAAGTGGATCTCCATAATGAATTCAATAATAATTTATTAGAAAAAATGAAGAAAATTCTCGCTTAAAAAATTTGAATTAAGGGTTGACTGATCAAATAAAAAAATTAAAAAATGAGAAGTTAGAAAAATCCTCAAAGTTATTATCAACCAGTAAATTGCGAGAATCACAAACAATTGAAGTTTTTACAAGGGTTCCACAAGCAGCTCGAATGTCTTATCGTCACCCAAATCACAGAAGTCGATACAACCAACATCAAAGTAAAGCAGAAAATAAACATCATTCTTCTTATAGACAACCCAACTAAAACCTTGAAAATGAACAAAAACAACATAGACAACTTTTATCGAAGCCTAAATTAAGAAATTATGTACGAGCAGTTGATTATCAAACAATTCCAATGAAGGTAGATTTGGGATGGATCACTTCCCAAAACATGCAACACATTAGTTCAGCAATTCGAAGATTATATCACCTAGCTTCATCAAGCATCATAGTTCCAAGCTCACAACATCATGAAAAGTCGTTACGAGCAAAAGAACAAAGTCATACAATAAACTATGCTTTGAGGACAAAGCATGTTTAAGGGCAAGGCAATGTTATGAATAAAATAAAATAATAATAATAATAATAATCAACATATATATAGAAATAAAAATAATAATAATAATAATAATAACAACAAACAATAATAATATAATATTAATTAGTGAAAATGTGTAACTCTTTATGACGAGTTGCATTAGACACTCTTTAAACAATTATATATATGGGAAAGTCTATCTTGTAAAAGATCATATCTATTTTATCAACTTTTATATATATTCATGAATTATTTGTATTTTCGAAAGTGGAAACTTTCGAGAAGTTCCAGTAAACATATTTTTACCAGGTACAAACACCTTTCGATTTCAAACTCCAGTGCCTTTGTTTCAAGCCTTTCCCATGCTTATACAATATATATAGACAGAAAGGACGTCTAAATGTATAAATTTTGAATATATACAAACTTTTGAGAATAATTTATGGATTCAATCACTTACAACTCAAATATGATGTGTATGATCCGAGACTTGAATAATATGGAGAAGAAACCATGAAAAAATCTAACACATAAGTGTCGAAAGGAACCAAGTCACCAACTACAACCAATATCCAGTACAACTTTTAGTGAATGCAAGCAAAGAAATACAACACTACTACACAATTAGAGAGAGGAAAACATGGAGCAATAGGTACTCTTGGTTATAATTGGGAAAATAGTAATTTATTAACTTAAAAGTGGGTTTTGACGTGGGAACACATGCCCTAGAACTTAAAAATTATAATGTAACTAGATATGTTCTAAACTATAATTGTTGCTATGGGAATGATGAAGAGACACAACTCTGAGATTTGGACTTTTGATGTTTAAAATCCAGAGCTTGATTTTGAATACTTGAATAAAATAATGAAATCAAATAAGTAATTTTTTTTAACACCCATTCCAATGCAACATCGAAAATCAAAGTGTCCATTGTAAAATGAATTCATCAACACATGTGAGCTTCCTCCAGTTTAAACTAGATTCCATGATTGTTGGTAGTTTCTGACAAATGTTGTAAGAGATGACTTTATAGCCAGACCACTATGTATGCTTTTATAGCCACAACTTTAAAAGTATCATTATACTTTAAATGCTGGTAGAAACGTGCATGCAACAAAAGTGGCATGATGTTAGCATGCAAAGTGGGCCCCCGCTCTTCGATGTACTATGTGAGTGACAAACAAACTACCGTGGTGTTTGAGTTTTACTTTCACTCTCGAACCCCAACCCAAATTTCCATTACTCTTCATTCTACACTGCAAGCATTTTGAATTGGTTAAAGTTGTCACTGGTTGCATCCACTGCTAAACACTTTCAGGACCTTGATAGATTCACTCTTGTCGGGAAACACATAAGTTGTCCCAACACAATAATAGACATTGTTGTTGTATGTCAATGAACAACTAAGGATTGAGCATCCATTTTATTAAGCATCAAGTGGGTGTGATGAAATAATGTAAAATGTTTGATCATATAATAGTCTAAGCATACTTCTTTTATTCATCATAAGTGTTGCAGTAGTTAGGGTTTACTAGTGTTTATGCATTCATTCTACTTAGGTCCGGGCCCTAAGCCGCCTCCTGATGCGAAAATTGATGGAAGTTGCATCCACCTTGATGAATGCTTCAAGAATATTGTGGTGTCACAACCTCCTCCAAGTAAATCCCCCGCCTCAGACTCATGTTTCGTCAAAAGAACTGAAAATCCTAATGTCAAGCTCTCTTTAGCTGCCTCCAAAAGTAAGGCAAACACACTCACTGAGAAAGGGATCGTCAACCTCTTTATGGGGATTTGGTCATCCCCTTGGGCTATTGAAACTTGGTTAAGCAAAAACTGGAGACCACTCATTCAAGGAGAAGTGGAACAAATTTTATGTGGCAAAGGATACTTTGTCTTTATCTTTGAAAAAAGGAAGATCGATATCTCATTTTTAGAAATGGGCCTTACTTCATGGGGACTAGGGGTATGTATCTTAATAAATGGGATCTGTCATTCGACCCTGAGAAAGATATCCCTACTACAGTCCCAGTTTGGGTGAAACTCCCCCACCTTCCTCTGCATTATTGGAATGACGAAGACCTCTGGGAAATAGGAAACACATTGGGGAAATATATAGACAAATCAGAGCCCAAACCCCCAATGTTTTCTGCTTCTAGGATTTGTGTTGAAGTCGACATGAAGAAAGGTCTTCCAGAGGCCATTAATCGCTCGATGGAAGGATGGAATCACATGCATGATGTTGATTATGAGCAAATACCCTTCAAATGCAAAGTGTGTCACGAATACGGACACTTTGCAAAATTATTCCCAAAAAAGAATAAAGAATGGAACGGAGGAGAACCTAGGAGAAGGATGGAATGAGGTCAACAGGAAGAAAGGAAACAAAGAAACTTCCCATCTAACACATTCGCCATCTAAAAAGAAAATCATAGAAAATAGTTATCGGGTCCTTACAAGCGAAGATAATGAAGATGGAGATACTGCGGATGTAGAAAAGGAAAAGATCCCCGATAACGATCCAAAAAAAGATGAAGACATGGCAGGAATTTCTCAGGAATATCATTGTGTCCAAACCCTTCCACTTCAAACACATATAGAAGTAAGATCTGAGGCATCAACGAACTCTCCAGGATCGGTCATGAGATCAAGAGAAAAGGTGCAAATGGAAGAAAATTTGGAAAGCAAAGACGAAGAAGTTGAACTACCAGCAAAAAAAGGAAGGAAACCCAACAATACCATTAGAGAAATGGAAGCAGCAAGGGAAAAAGTGGTTGGGAAGAAATCCAGTTTATACTTCTTGGTTAGAAATACTCAACTAGGGAAGAAATATTTGGGAGTTGCTAAGGAAAAAAAGGATAATCTCTCCCACCCTCACAAGAAATAATTAAGCTTGAATCCTGGAATTGCAGAGGGATGTGAGGAAAACAAAAGCTATAAGGTATTAAAAGGTTTAAAAACATTGAATCAAACACAATCCTTGCCATCCAAGAGACAAAAATGCAAGAGGAAGAGTGTCTAAAATTAATGAACATAAATTGGGCTAGAGGCGAAGGTAAAGTTGTTAGTGCCTCTGGAACCTCATAGGGGCTACTCACCTAGTGGGACAAATGACGATACAATAAGCTCTCACGCTTAGAAAATTAGAACTGTCTCTTCATAGAGTTAGAAGATAAAGATAGTTAACAATTTTTTTGGATTGAGAATATTTATGGACCCACGAATCAAGGAAGTAAGAAAGAATTTTGGAATACTCTGGAGGACCAGAGGCATGGGAACATGCATATTCCATGTATCATAGCATGAGACTTCAATGTCACCATATCAGAATAAGAAAGAAGAGGAGGCTCAAACGTTCGAGATCTATTTGGAGAAAGACTGGAAGACATCCTTGCATTATGGGGTCTAATCGACATAAAGCCGATAAAGAGGGAAATTCACCTAGAACAACAAAAGGATTGGACCAGGGCACATAACAGCAAGGCTAGATTGAATCCTGGTAAGTTCTTCCTTTTTAAGCAAACCAGCCACCTCGGAGACCAGGCTATTGGCCTCTGTTATTTTCGATCAAAAACCCATCTCCTTCTTCCTCTCCTACATAGGGAATCTGGGTTCACTTCCATTCATATTCAATCCCTTATGTTCGGAATCAGAAGGCACTCTGGATGTTATAAAAAATGCATTGAACACCTTCATATCTGGATCACCTAGCTATATATTGGAACAAAATCTAAAGAAAGTTAAAATGGAGCTTAAAAATGGGTCGCACGAAACTATCTAGACTGAGGGAAAAGGAAAAAAGAACTCGTGAAAGACTTATGAATTTTGTAGGATAAAATGGAAGAAGAAGATATCACAAGGGATCTTTTAGATCAGGAAAACAAGTTAGACATAAAAATCCAAACTTTAGGAAGGCAGGAGGAAGAAGATTGGATATTGTGCTCCAGGAATTTATGGCTAAAAGGTGGGGACCTAAATACTAAATTCTTCCAAAATCAATGCAAGGATCGACAAAGGAAGAATATTATAACAGAGATCATTAAGGATGATGGGACCAAGAAAATTGATCAAGAGGAAATTAAATAAGAGATCAGAGGGTTTTTTGAGAAACTCTACAAGGACAACGAAGAAGGATTGCAGGAAGAGATTGAGGATATGAGCTCATACACCCCCTCTCTAATCATGAATAAATATATCAAAGTCATGGATGCCCCCATATATGAAGAAGAGATCATAAATGTTGTTTGGTCCCTCCACCCAAATAAATCTCCTGGGCCAGATGGCTTATCCATTTGCTTCTACAAAAAGTGTTAGCATTTCATTAAAAAAAGACTTGTTTAGAATTCTTACATGGACGCAATCTAAAGGAAAAATTTGTGGTACTACTAACTCTACTTTCCTAGCACTCATACCTAAGGACCCCAATCCCACTTCCATTAAGAATTCCATACCCATCTCTATATGCAACTCCTCCTATAAAATACTTCCCAAGGTTCTTTCGAATAGGCTAAAAAAACTGATTCCCGGTCTCATATCCCCCAACCAAGGTAGATTCATTGCCGATCGATAGATCAATGACAACATTCTCTTGGTCCAAGAAGTATCCACTCTAGTCAGCACGAAAAATAAGCAGGTATGGATGTTAAACTGGATCTAGCAAATTCGTTTGATAGAATAAGACATGACTATATCTTTTTGGTCCTAGAAAAATATGGTTTCTCCACTAAGTTTATTAAATTAATCAAATTCTGCATCATCCTTCCTTGGATAGCCCCTCTTGTAAACAACATATCAACTGACTAATTTCAAGCCAAACGCAGAATTCGACAAGGTTTCCCTCTGTCTCCTTTCCTATATATTCTAGTTGCGGACACTTTGAGTAGAATATTAATTAGACTCCAAATCGATAGAACTATTCCTGACATATCTTACTAAAGGGGAATTCAACCTATAAATCACACTCTCTTTTTTGGCAATTCTATATTTCTAGGTATTGCTTCGCACTAAATAGCTAGAATATTCAGCCTTTCTCTTGAATTTTTTCTCCGCGCCTATGGGAGCAAAGAAAACCTTGACAAGTACTAGTTGTATGGGTGGAATAGTAATTCTAAAACCCTCAGAGAAATGGGTCTGATCATGAAGATCAAAGTTATTTATGACTAGGCTCACTTTAATTATCTGGGCATCCCCATTGCAAAAAAATCCATCAATTCCTCAATGTGGAGACCTATAGATAAAATAAAGAATAAGGTTCAATCCCGAGGGATCTGTTGGCTTAACCTGGACAGAAAGACCACCTTAATCAAATAAATCCTTTCCTCTTACCTGATGTATACTAGTTTAATGATTCTGGCTCCTCAGACCATCATGAACAACATCATCCTGGAAATCAGAAAAGTCTTATAGTAGGGTGGGAAAACGCAAAGCAAAAAAAATCATCTTGTGAAATGGGACACAGTTAAAGGTGACAAAACTAAAGGAGGATTAGGGACGAAAGATTTGGTGGAGATGAATAAATCCCTTGGAGCCAAACTTGTCTGGAGGCTTTTTATAGGGGGAAAGGACTAGTGGAAATAGGTTATCTGGAAAAAATATCAAAAATTCCAGATCAAAAAGTTTGGACATTAATTGGTAGGGTAAAGGAACCTCCATTTGGAATCTATGCAAAAACTCTGTTGGTATAATCAAAGATGATCTTTATTGGATCCCGGGAAATGGTTGGAGGAATAAAATATGGACATACAAAATTTTAGTACATCCCCTTATAGCCTCTCTTCCAAATCTTGAAGAATTCTCAAGGTGGACACAAGAGAATAACCTTCTGATGTTGTTCGATATTTATGTTTGGGATCACTCTGGTGTTTGGAAACGCCGGAAAGTTTTAAACCCCCCACAACACTTAAAGCAATATTACGAACTTTTTCTAACACATCTTCATGGGAAATCCCCTTCTCATTGTCGGATTCAGGACGTCATAGGATGGAGCCGTAATGGTTCCTACTCCGTCAAAGAAGGCTACATGATTTTGGAAAACAACACAAACCACCCCTCAACAAAAATCTGGAGCAAGGTATGGAACTTTGATTGTATCCCAAAAGTCAATTTTTTCTTTTGGTTGTTAACTCACAACAAGCTTCTAACCACTGACAACCTTACCAAAAGGGGATTTGAAGGACCTTCTAGATGTACCTTGTGTAATTCTGTTATAGAAACTACAACCCATCTTTTCCTTCTATGCTAGTTTTCCTATCAAGTTTGGGGGTATGTCTTAGGAGTTTCATGCAGAAGGTTTTCTCCACCAGGACAAATCCGATAGCTTATTGAATCTTGGAACTCTCTTTTCCCAGGAGTCTAAGAAAGAAGCCTACTCTTCAAAGAATCTAGAATACCATCCCCAAAATCCTTTGCTCGAAAAAATTGGCTTGCTCAAAATAGACTCATCTTTGATGATAAAAAAATAGATCCCCTTAGAGTAGCATATAAAGTGATTAACATGGTGTCTGAAATAATGGTTTCTAAATGCATCTACTATCCTACCTCCGAATATCTTTCTGCTAAGGAATCCAGATGGTGCAAAGTATTGCTTAATCATAGCTCGCCTTAGACATAAATATTTCATGTTCATCAGATATGGGAAATAAGGAAAAATCCAGAGGAATTTATACAATGGAGAGGGGAGCAACATTGCCACTCCCTCTTCTTTAATGGCGCCTCAAAAGGAAATCCAGAGGAGGCAGGAGTGGGAAGGATCATCTTTGATCTTGGTGGAAAAACAGTAAAAAACTTTACCGAGGGTCTTGGAACAAAAATGAACAACGAAGTTGAGTGGTTGGCGTTATTCCATGGCTTAGAATTGATCGATTGGGGAACCACACCAAATTTATTAGCCTTCGGTGACTCTTGACAAGTCATACAAAGATGCAATCTGGATATAACAAAGCCTCCATCAGATGCAAAAAAAAAAGACATAATTCTTCTCTTAAATCTATCCCCTCAGGTACCGTTTTTCCACTTTCTTCAAGAAAATAATGGTTATGCTGACAACCTAGCCAACATTGGTGCAAGAAGTCCCCAAGGTGAAATTGTTTACAAAGGGAAAAACAAGTGTTTCAACTTCGTTCCCTAGCCCACTCCTGGTGGAGGGTTCCCCCCCCCCCTCTTTGAACTTGCAAGGCGCATATTTTCCAAACAAAAAGACTCGTGGCAATAAGCTCGACTAGTGGCTTCCACTTTTGGCCGACANCTAGCCCCCTCCTGGTGGAGGGTTCCCCCCCCCCCTCTTTGAACTTGCAAGGCGCATATTTTCCAAACAAAAAGACTCGTGGCAATAAGCTCGACTAGTGGCTTCCACTTTTGGCCGACATTAACTCACTACCCTCCTATTCAATATCAACGGGTTCAGAAATGGCAGTTCACACAAGCGACATGGAAATAAATGTTAAGTCTGAAGGAAATCCCTAATTCCATTATTCGCATTCCGACTTAAATGAAGACGAAGTGGTCTTGCATCTTCAGGGTTTGATTGTAGGTATCTCTCTCATGTTGGGACCTGTTTCCTCACTTCCAATGGCAAAGAAGGACATGGATGAAGGGTTTTCAAGTATTAAACATGGCTAAGATGACATCAAGAAGCACCTACGTAGGCTATCAGATATTGTTGCGATGAGTATCAAGGACAATAGAGTAATGGATTTCAATGTTAGTTATATGTCAAACCAAATTGGTTGTCATGATTCTCGCATAGATGACCACGATCAGGACTTAAAAGAACCGATGGGGACGGTTGACATCATCAAAGAAGAGGTGTTGAAGCTCGTAAAGATGAACCAGTGTAGTCACTACCAGGAATATCCAGGTGACGAGGCTCGCCCCATGGAAGAAGTTTCTGTTACCCATCTTGTAGGTCAGTCAGGCAAAAAAGTGTAACCCTCCCAATACTTTTTAAATGTTTTTTTGTATCCTTTTGAACCAACAGTTCGTCCAAATATACTCTTCTTATGTAATGGAAAATAGTAAGAAATACATCAGGAATTTCAGAAGGAAGCCTGTTTCTCTAGTTGTTTTTGTAAAATTCTCTTTCGAGATCTCTCTGGCTATCAAAATCCCCCCTGATTTGTAATGTATGGTTGTGCACAATCTCTTTCTTAATATAGTCTTTCATTTTTTTGTTAAAAAAAATATTAAGCATATAAATGTATGATCCTTATTTGTCTAATCATAATACTTAATACCGGAATTGGAAAATGTGTGAGAAACGGTTCTTGATAGAAAATTCTATGAGGATGTTCTCCAAGCAGAATTACACAAATGTGAATTTTATGGATGTCATATTTTGATTTAGTAGTAAGCATGTCTTCCTTTGTAATGGCAATACTACCAATAAAAGCATATGAAGTGAAAGGATAGATGTTATGAACTTAATTGAGATTCACATTTTTATGGAGTAATTTCCTGTTGCAATTGTGGATAATTGTTGGCATGTTTGACACCACAAAAACATGGGTCGAATTCTTAGAGCTAAAAGTCTGAAGAGTAATAGCTCTCCCACCCAATTGGAGGAGCAATATCTTGGTAGCAACAATTTCTACTATTATTATTGCTTCACTTTTTACAAATTTAGATTTAGGGTAAATTACACAACTCATATTAAATATGGAATGCTCAAAACACCTCCATCTTTTTCCATCCCATGGCTGTATGCAAACAAATTTAAATTATATATGAATATAAGTATTCGCCATCAATTTTATGTACGTTGATAAATCTTTGACGAGATAAAGATGAGGATGATGGAAGTGATTCAAAGTGACTCATTGATTGTTGGTGTTTCTTCTTCAACCCAGGTTCAGACCCTTGGTTGTCCATCAACAAAGCCCAAGATGTTGACCTGACAAAGAAAGGCTCAGTCGGCAACACCTATGACGTAGATGCAGTCTCACCCGAGATATCTCTTATGGGTAACTACCAGAACTAGGTTCTGTAGTTGTGTGGGGATTTCCTCTTCCTTGGCACCTTACTATATTGCTCAACCGAAGTTGAGGGGCGTGTTTCCTATTCTTATTCAGTTCATTCAAAATATTACTTTACTTATCCATCAACAGAGATTACAACAGTAATATAAAGCTTAACACAAATCCTATCTATCAACAGTGCGACACACACATCTAAGAACTCATTCATAAACAAATTCTAGTCAATATATTTAGGCCTACCTATTCACAACATACATTCATTCAAAATAGACATATCCATCAAATACACATTGAGAAAGCATTTAATGTGGAAACCCATCTGGGAAAAACCACAAAGGTGCTCTTCATCTAGCATGAGAAATATATATCACATTTCGTCTGTGCACTCAAATATGGACTCTGTTCTAGATATTCTCTATAATTTATATAGACTTCTCTCCTCTGATTCTCTGTAGTATTTGATCTCTGAAGTTTCCTCTCTTTCACTCTATTGTCGATCTGCACACATCCTAGATTGACTATCTTCTCTATAACTCTTTGACTCTACAACTCTTCTAAGACAAACACCAACAGAGACCTAGTGAGAGCGCAACTTGCACACAGCTTGGGTTCTCCCTTTTAAAGATTCTTACTTGTTGTAATCAACCAATTCTATTATGTTAGTTGATAGGCTATCATTTCTATTCTCATACATTTAGTTACAACTGTCAATAGGCACTGTCAGCCCAAAATACAAAGATGCTTTATTCCCCAAAGAATGTGTTATCCTAACTGACTTCTTACCCACGATTTCTCGGATTGTCCTTTTCATCCGCTGCACGTCTTATTCTATCATGGTTCCTTCCATCGTGGCTACTCTCGTTGCAACTTCCCTTCTGCAGTGAACTCTTCCCTCGCAAATGCTTCTGTCACAACTTTCCTTCGTCGCAAATTCCTCCATCGTACGACTGTACTCTTCGTATTCTCGAGCATAATTATGGTTGAATTCTGCCTATCCTTTTCTAGGTCCAACACCGATTCTTGGGTCGACTGAGCCAAGCACGATATAGGTAAACAAATGTGTTTTTAAACTTTAATCCCTTTTATAATAAACCTATTAACCATGTATTTTGTTTTGTATTCCATAGTTAGAGGCTAAATAAAACTTAAAAGTTTACTGCATTAACAGGAAGTAGTTGAAATGTCTATTTTCATATCATTTGTTTTTAAATAAATAATTAGGCTTTGACGATGCTTAGGGAATTCCCTATTTCATTATATACTCGTGTTTGGATTTCTAGTATATATTTCCCAACTATAAATGAGTACCCTTTTTATTTAGTCATTACTTTATACTGATTTGGGATACGATCACCACAAGTGTTCAAGAGGTAAAGCTTTGAGATTTGAACTTCGATGTTTAAAAGCCAGAGCTTGATTTTGAATAATTGAAAAAAATAATGAAATCGAATAAGCAATCTTTTTAACACCCATTCCAATCTGACATAAAAAATCAACACATGTGAGCTTCCTCCACCTTAAACAAGATTCATGAATGATGACAGTTTATGAATCTCCCAATTTCCATGTGTGGGTGAAGGAACCACATGTTTTCCTGAATCTAGTTATCACACCCAAGATTCATGTTGCAAATTACCTGTCAGAACTACATAGAAACGTGGCTTAGTTGTTGAATAACAACAAAGAGGAAATCATAGCAATAAATAACATTGGATTTCCCAAATGAGATAAAATGGATGGACGTTGATGGCGATTTCAAGTCAAGGATGAAGGTCCTGGAAAACTAGTATGATGAACAATTCGAGTTGTATTCAAATTCTCTTGGTGTACCATTTATCCTTGAATTGAAGACTACTGCTTACTATGGCGAGACTAGGAAAGAAACTACAAAGATGGAATAACTTAACCAAAGCGTTGTATGGTTTGGAGACATATTGCATTAGTCGAGTTCTTTCTCTCATAAAACAAGTCGAGTACTTTCTTGGTTAGGATCAATCCACTTACTTGTTGGATCTCAAGAGTAGGGGCCCTGGTGAGTGAATTTGGTCACCATCCATGTTGTTTTGCTAAAACCCAAATTTTAGAAATTATGCATGTGACAATGATCTTGAGAGTGATGGAGAAGGCTTCAGACCTCCCTTTGGGATCGGCTTCTGTTGGCTTCATTGACTATCGGGCCACTCAGCTACATTTATTAGGGATATTAATTCTTAGATATCTTCCATATTGGCTATACATTCATCGTTGGGGGCTTGGCCTCTCGATCCAACTACTCTAAGGAGTAGCTAGACGCTCCTACTGGACCCAGTCCCAAACATATGTAATTACCGATCCCAAACAAACTCGATACTTATAGGTATGTTTCTTGTTCATTGCAAAACAATGAAGGGTCAGGTAAGTCTTATCCTGTAAAGGGGAAAACAAGTGATTAGAGTAACACTTGAAGCCATAACGTAGAGACCATCATTGGTTGAAGGATACTGTTGGAAAGAAATGATCAACAAGTGTCAAGAGCTAGACATATGTAGTCGAGAATAAGGGAAATGCACCAGTACCCCATGATAAAGGCATGCCATGCCAACATATTTCCCTTGCAGTAAATTTGGGAGAATGCACTTACGAGCTTGTTGGTCGCTTCTTCATTAATCTGGGTGTTGGTACCTAAAATACGATAAATGGATGTCAAAGCATTTCTTCAGTAAATAATTAAAAACAAATAAGAGATGGTAATTACGTAAACTGTAAACATTGACTGAGTTGAACAGTTCACCTAAGTAGATCTCATCGAATGAGTCATCGCCCAATTTTTGACCAAGCCTACAACGATGAATCCTACATAGAATGCAAGAGCAGATGGTGTACCAAGGATTTCTCTAAGTTTTTTTCTGGGTATGTTATGCGAATTTTTGAACCAAAATTTAACTCAAGCCGGAACTAAAACACAAAAACTTAAATAGAAACATAGATTTATGGCATATCTACTTGCAAATTCTGTTGGTGAAGGTGTGTAAACATGGATAATATTGCTAGAGAATCTACTCGTGGTTGCCATGAGAGCCTCTGTGCTTTAGATAAAATAGGTTCATTATTTGCATGCAACCTGCCATGCAAATCACTCATGCAACTTGCCACGGAAATGAATCGAGGCCCAAGCAAAAGAGTTTCTAATGAGTCATAGCAACGAATTGTCAGGGTGTCACTGAGAGATGTCAAGCAGGTTGTTAGGGTGTGAGAGCCCAAGCAAAATAAAAATCCAATCCTCACAATAGAGCATGAAGACCAAAAACATAGTAAAACAACTTTATTTAAGAATAGGTAGAGAATAATAAAATATGATGATGGTATTAATGATTAAAAGTTGAGATTTAAATCTCGATGAAGAAAGTGAAATTCACAACTTTCTACCATGTTACTATAAACTCAACCATAAATTTATTTAAAATTTTACTTTTAATATATATAATAAGATTAAGTGAAATAGTTATAAGAATCTCCTTATTTTAAGGTTCTCTCTTCGTACATTAGTTTTCATGCATTAGTTCTTATCTGGTAATATTAAATAAAATTTCACTATTAAAGGACTCTTATTTGATAATATTAAAGAAGAATCTATTTTATTATATAAAATAACAAAATTTTAGGTTGAAGTTAGAAAGGACTAGGTATGCATATACAATTCCATAGAGATTAATAATGTTTATCGCCTAATATACATAACTTTTTATGTGATTTTAAATAGATTTTTATTTATTTTTAATACTATTATAAATAATTATTATTTCGTTTCTTATTATCATTCATTTAATTATTTTTATTTAAAATTAAATAAAATAATATAGTGTCTCACTCTTTTGAGGTTATCATTTGTTTTTGTTTTATTTGAAAATTTGATTTAAAATTGAGTTAAGTAATATAGTTCCTCACTCTATCATTACCCATGATTAGGATTTTGTCTTATTTAAGATGTGAGATATTGCATTAAAATCACTTTCATAATGTTGTCCTCCATGGGATTTTGTTTCATAGTGATACTCTTCTTCTCATTGTCTTATTGAGCATGTGATCTCTTTGTCTTATTGAGCATGTGATGGATTCCATTAAAATCACTTTCTTAATTTGTTCTCCACCCAAAAGAGTTTTATGCCATTAAGTTTAGAGGGGTTAGAGATCAAAATGTCATATTTTATTTAGATTAAAAAATGAAAAATTGAGAATATATGTTATTAGTTTTTTTTAAGTTTTAAAGGTAATGGAAATGAATCAATATAAGAACCTATGGTGTCCACTTATTATACATTCGGCGTTAAGGGAAAAAGATTTGTTAGAAATTATAATAATGATCCTATATCATATTTGTTTTTAATTATTATTATTATTATTATTTTTTGTTAGAAATTATAATAATGATCCTATATCATATTTGCTTTTAATTTTTTTTTTTTTTTTTGGGATATAGTTGAGATTTAATCTTTTATCCATTAGTATTGATATGTTGAAGAGCATATTGGGTCTTTGAATGGTAGGTGCTTGTAGAACTTGATATCAAAATATGAAAGTTATACAATTGAAATTGTGTAATAATTATGAAAATAAATTTGTTAAAAATTAATGTTTTTAAGTTATTAATAAAAGGGATAATCTCTGGTAATGTAAGATAAACTAGAAAACTTATTAAATATGTTTAATTATATAATGAATGAGAAATGAATTAATCATATGAAAAAAATGATGTGTAGTTTTCATTATACAAGCTCAATGAAATGGTCATATATAATTATGTAACAAACAAATTGGAAGATTAAGTGTGATATCTATGTGTAATGTTACAAAAGGACATTTGGTTGATTAATGGGTGAACATAAACTAAAGAAACATCTAGAGAAACCCACACAAAGATAACATATGAGATATATGACCAAACTAGACACTATGTTGTTGTTATAAGTTGTTACAAAATTAAATGTTGTGATTGTCGATTTGTATGACTAACTATGTTTGCTCTAGATTTATGAGGGAAAAGTTATATGTGCTAGTTGTGTTGATACATGTTGTAAGAAGTCTAAGTTGTCTAATTGATCTATAAGTAATAACATGATATATATTTATACAAGAAACAATATTGTTGATCTTCATCCATGGTAGTCCCAAATTGTTATCCTTGGTCATAGTAAGTGAGGTTGATCACTACCTCATCACGTGTTTTCATTTAGATAGTGTGTGCGTTGCGGGGATGATTTTAAGGAACCATACTTATTTAAAAGTGTATAAATGTTGGAGAATATTACCAATTCTTAAAATGCCAACTATAAAATGATTGGCGATATTTTTCAAAAAATATTTTAATTTCCAAGGATTTTATATCGTTTATATAATAATTTGGTGATTTTTTGGGTGAAAAAATTTTACCCCATCAAAATTGGGCGAAACAGGGCTTCAAAAAATGCAAAATGTTTAATCTTTTTTGGGAGAAAAACATGGAAAAATAGCCCACTGGGATAATTCGCCCCTAAAATTATCCCTGCGCTTACTTGGTAGGATTTTATCACTAAAAATGGTGTGGGTTTATTGATGGACATAGTTAACCTTGAGAATCCAATATCTCTTCCCTTTGTGATTCCACAGGTTTATCCACTAACATTGATGTGGTTAATTGATTTAGCACTGTGTTTGAGAAAGTTGCATGGTATTGATGCGGGTTATGTGTCCCAATGTGTGAAAGAATTTTGATGTAAGAGAAACTTAAACTTTGATGCAAAATAAATTTTAGCAGTAATGGAGGGAATTTAAAAAAAAAACTGTTGGTGAACTTAACAAATATGGTTGAATTTATAAAATATAAATCATATGCATGAGAGGCACTTGGTGAAAGTTGGTAACTGCTATAGCCCCACTCGAATTCAATTCCTCACAAAATTTATTAAATGTGCTATCCACAAGGGGTATTGAAATTCTTAGTGGTTTTTATGTTAGTTTGGATTGCTCGATGTGGACTAGTGCACCTCACCCATGGGTTTCAAACCATGCATATGCAAGTACACAACTAGTTAAATTATGATCAACATGATTCAAATCAAGCACCTGTCAATTATAGAGCTAGCCAAATGTCGAGCAACCTTGGTGACAACTAGTTAACCGAGATCCTAGGGTATCTCTCTCTCTCTCTCTCTCTAACCTCATATACTCAAGAATCTAGGGTTTATCTTGGGTACCATCCTTGAAATGAAGGGAACTACCCATGGGTTTACCTTGAGATAATTACATGGACCTTCAATATATATCTAAGTAATTATTCGGAGGAAAACCCTAGGGTAGTTCCCTTCATTTCATGAATGGTACCTAGGGTATATATCAAGGTAATTGTCCCAAGGAAAACACCTTGACAATTTCCTTCATTTCGAGGATGGGGCCCAAGGAAAACCCTATATTCTTCAGGGCACAAGACCAAGTCAACAATAGGGCTCAAAGTCATTGCAACAATTTACTCATTATGAGATCAACATGTCACTTACTATTGGAATGTATAATGTTAACATTACATGCATAATGATGCATATTGTGATGTTGTAAGATGTTATGATGTCTTATCTAGAAAAGGAAGGAATGATTCTCTCTATCTTATATAAAATGAGTTATCCCGCATGCATCATGGAGAAATATTCTCCTACTACCATTCATTATATGAGGAGGTAGAAAACCATTTATCCCACATGTATTATGGGATGTTATTCTTCCATACTTTTATCTATATAATAGAGGTGAAGGAGACCCTTTTGGCTATGTTGAGTATTATTTTGTGATGTTATTGTAAATCTATGATAAACATATGTGGAGTGGAGCTCAAGTGTAATATTGGAGATTTCTAAGGAATAAAGAAGGCCATACCTTCCTGTGGATGTTTCCCCATTTGGGTTTTTACCATGTATACCTGGCGTACTATTTATGTTTCTCTTGTCTCTTACTTACTATTTTGATTATATGGTTCTTGCATGGATAGAAGGATAGTGTTGGAGGAGCAAGTAGGTATGCGAACTTGAACGATAGCCGACTTAGTGGATTAGCTGACTAAGTCGGTCAGCCGACTAATGAGAGATTAGGTCGGCCACCTAAGGTCGTGTCAGTTGAGTGAACCGACAGGTTGTTATTTGTAACTGTTTGTAAATCATATATATTAGGCTGTTGAGCCAGATGAGAACTCGGTTCAATTCTTTGTATTGTATGGACCCTTTCACTATAATATAATATATTATTCTACTTACTTGTTCTTGTCTCTTGTCTTTGGTATGTATGTCTGTATTAATGTGTATTATTGGTAACCCTATGTGATCTGCGAGATTACAACAGATAGACTAGTATAATCTTGCTATTGATTTGTATGTTAGCAAATATATTTTTGTATGTTTATGCATATTTCTCAATATTCTAACATGGTATCAGAGCTAGTTACCATGATCTACCTTCTTCAACATTTTTTTGTTCAGTTTTTTTTACAAGAACCAAGTTCTTCAACAACAAAAAATTGGGGCCCTCATATTCAGTAGTTTTTCCATCAAATCTATCCAACCCTTGTGTTTTTTCTTTAGATCTAGGCATTTTCTTACATGTTTGAGACATTTTTTTCCCAAAATCCTAACCCTCACCATTTATTATTCAGATTTTTTTCAAGTTTTGCTTGTTTTTTTTGTATATCTAAGTTGAAATCTATTGTATGTGAACGTAGAATCAAGGATTTATCTCTCTGGTCGTAGATATGGTTGTTTTTTCTATTTTTGGTTCATATTTTTCTAAGTTTTTGTCCAAATGGTTTTGACCTTTGACGATCTACAGTTTTAGGGCCTTAACATATAGGTAAGTGAGTAGCAAACACATAAGGTGCATACGTATGCGATTTGACTTTATAGAAGGTGGGTAACCCCACGACTGGCCTTCATAGAAGGCGTGTACACCAAGTTTCAAGCAAAATTTTCACCATCAAGAGATTTCTTTTCGTTGTTCTATACAAAGGGTTTGTAGATTTGTCGGTTAGGTACTGTTGGGTTTCCTCATTGGTGGAAATTTCTAGTTATATTCATTATTTCTTCTATATATTAGTTTTTTGTCTTGTTGCATTAGGGTTTATTTTCTTGCTTCATCATTATAAGTTATGAAGTAGCTTTTATTGCTAAATTAGTTGGTACTAACTATCTTTCTTGAAAGAAAAAGATGATTGGAATTCTCAGCAGTAAGAATCTATCACACATAGTTAAAAGTGAATAAAAGAAACATATTGACGCGAAATACTTCGCTACATGGTAACATCGATGTGATCAAGCAAGATGAATCATTGGAAAAACTATTTGAGATACTTTACAGGTACATATTGAGGATGAAGATAGCCCGATTGAGGTATGGAAAACTTTAGCTTCTTTATTTGAGAAATTTGATGGTGTTTATGCTTACTATATTGAAAATAAAATCCATGATTTAGACCCTAAAGATCTTGATAGAATAGAGTCATTTCTTATTGAAATTAAAAACTTTAATAAAAAAATAAATTATCGTGGTAGCGTTTACAAGAAAATGATAATGCCCATGCTCTTCTTGTAGAGAAAAAGTAACCTTCTAACTTTGATTTGTTCATTCAAACTAGAAATAAGGCGATTGAAATGTTTAAAGGTTCTATGAAACCCTATTTTGAAGATTTTTGTAAAAGTTTGATATGTGAGCAAGATAGATTAATTATTTTTGGTCAACCATCTAATGGTAAAGCTTTAATGGACATAGTAAAAGGAATCCTATGATGCCCTTGATGATGATTCTAATAAAAATAAAGTGTATAAGTATCGTGGAAAAACAACCACCCTAAAAAGATTGCTTTAAATAGAGACATGAAGTTCCTCAATCCAAGAATAAATCCTCTAAAGAACAGTCGGTAGCCATGTGTGCCTATTTTATTCACCCAAGTAAATCGTTTTCTTTTGTGGAATGGATAATGGATTTTGGTGCTTCCAATCATATGACTGGTACAACTTATTTATTTACATCTTATGACACTAATAAGCACACAACACAAAAAGTTCCAGTTAATGATGGTAAATATCTTTCAATAGTAGGATTTGGTGATGTTAAAGTTCCTAATGATACATTGGAAGATGTTTTTCCTGTTTAAGACATGCCCATCAATTTGCTTTCTATTTATCGTGCTTCTCAAAAAGGTTATAAGTTTTAAGTATGGCCATCTAAATAAGTTCATAAAGATATCAAACATAACTTCAAAGTTGTTTCTTTCGGTCATGTTGATCATGATGATGTTTTATATAAGTTGATTGGTTTTTATTCAATTAAAAATCAACATTTTAATTCTTATGTTGCTCGTGCTAATGAACAAAGTAAATTATAGCATGAAAGATTAGGTCACTTGAATTATAGTAAAATGAAAACGCTATCTAAAATGGTTCTTGGATTACCTTCAATTTCTTCCACTAAAGGTGTTTGTGAAGGTTTCATGTTTGGTAAACATCATAAGGAAATGATTGATAAAGGTCAAACTTCACGTGCTAAAGAAAAATTGCAACTAATTCATAGTGATACTTGTGATCCTCTTGAAAACCATTCTTTGTCTCGTGTAGTCTATTTTCTTAATTTTATTCATGATTATAGGAGACAAGCTTGGGTTTATTTTTTTTAAATTAAAAGTGAAATCTTTGCTATATTTTCGGAATTTAAATCCATGGTTGAAAATGAATACTATAAAAGTATTAAGACTTTGAGAATTGATAGGGGGGGGGTGTTCAATAAAAAGGAATTTAATGCATATTTATCTAAGCATGAAATTCAACATCAAAAGATTGTTCCTTGTACACCTCAACAAAATGGGGTAGATGAAAGGAAAAATATGACTTTGGTTGAAATGGTTGGAAGTATGATTTATTATAAAGGATTACATAAAAAAAAATTGGATTAAGATATTTGTTGTGCTAACCATATTTTGAAGGAGTCTCTACCAACGGTAGTTTTGCAGGTTCGAAAAATGGAAGGATACTTAATATTAGTAACTTTAAGATATTTTGCAGTGAATGTTGGGCACATATTCCAAATGAAAAACCGAAAAAAGTTAGATATTAAGTCTCACAAATGTATTTTGATTGGTTATTGTGAGGATTCCAAAGCGCACAAGTTGTTTTATCCATATACTCAAGGTGTTATCATACATCGAGATGTTCGCTTTAATGAAGTCTCTCCTCCTTCTAAGTCTGCAAACCTCATGTCACCTTGAATTTTCCTTCATCTTCTATTGCTCATTTATATGCTACCCATTCCTCCTTTTTTGTGCCTAATATTGATACTAATTTACCTTCTTCTTCAAGTACTCTTCTTGAATGTTCTGAATATACTATAGTTGTTCCTACGACTATTATTTTCTTATTTGGGCTTAGAAAACTCTTAAATTTGTGGGTTATGAGATTGGTATTCCTTCTGATACTTGATGTAATAGATATGAATTTTCTCTAATGACCAAATTATTGGCCATAGAATATCCCTATACATATTCTTTGTAATGTCCCTACTTGGAAATTTGGGAAAGAGTGTTTTTTGGACAATTTTTGAGCTTTACTAGTCAAGGATGGAGGGGGTTCCAATTGACTCCAAATGGTACATAATTTGAAATGAAAGGATAGGGAGAGTCTTAGAACATTCCCACCTAACCTATGAACACTTTTGATATGAATTTAAGCTCATGTAAACTGGTTTGAGGCTAGGGAGAAACAATGCAATTTTTACATAGGAAATTGTGGTCAAATTTCCCCAAGGGTGAAGGTAAAATTGGCTTCCCAACTCAAGTACGAGCTTCCAAAATTTGTGAACAGAGTATTAGGGTTGTTATAAGAAATAAGGACATGTCATTACAGATGGTTATTATCTCTGCAAACTAATTATAAAGTGCAACATTCGCATGACCACCTTTAGGGAAATTGCTTATGGGGAAATTGCATAACTAGCTCGATTTTGACATATGAAAGCTAGAGTTGATGGTTCATATCAAGATGTGACATATAGAGACCATATACATAATAAAAATGGCTTCCCCAATAGTATTAAACACTAGAGTAATCCCTTCATACAAGTCTGTTATACAACTCATTCAGTATGGGAGTCAAATGTTAGGATATTTAGACACTTAGGAGTTAGTTAAGATCAACTTGTGTAATATATCCGTTAGGTAAAAGTGTGTTTCTTTAGTATGCATTAGTATGCATTTGTAAATATTATAATCCGACGGTCATGATATGTTCTAGACATAGAGTGATCCGACGGTTCAACTTCTCTTAGATCATACCTACCATTGATCTGTGGCTTAACACCTGATTGGTCTATGATCTCTATTTAAAGAGCATAGAGGGTCCTTGGCTAGTTGATTGATTATGAGAAGCTCATGTAACTTTCTTTCTTTTGCATAATAAATTGCTCCAAGTAGCTATTCGGCTGGGGCCGTGGACTGTTTCCCTCTCGAGGGTTTTAACCACGTGACAAACATCGGTGTGTTGATCTGTGATCTGTTTATGTGAAGTGGTATCTAAAGGTGTTTGGTCTTTTGGGAGTACCCTGTGTACCCGAACATGGTATCAGAGCTTTTATGAAGAGCCGCTTTCGGTTTTGATCAAGATCTGGAACCGGTGTTGCCGAAACTTTAAAAGAGTTTCTGGTTTTGGATTTTTTGTGCATTTGTGGCCTATGGAAGCTGTTCCATTGTGTCTGGAGTGTCGTTTCCATTGGGAAATAGTTTTTGTTTCATCGAAAACCGTTTCCGTTTGCTCCAGAAACACCCATTTCGGCAAATCTGAAGGTATAATGTTACAGTGACGGATTTGTTTTTTTTAAATCTCTCATATTTTATCAGTTTGTTATTAGATCTTTTTTGTTTTAGTCTCAGACTATTGTTTTTCCTGACTGCGTATGCTCTTTGCCGTGCACCTTGCGCAATCGCGGCGAATCAGAAATAGTGAGGGAAAGTTTTTTTTGTCTTCTCGGCTACGTATGCTCTTTGCCGTGCACCTTGTGCGATCACGGCAAATCAGAAACAACGAGAAAACTTGAAAACATAGACTTTCTGGGTAAGCTAACCAAGATCTAACCCCATTGTGTGGAAATTTTTTTGTTTTTGTTTTTGTTTTTTGTTTTTTTTTGTGATTTGCAAGAAAAGAAAGCAAGCACGGAGAATGAGAGAGAGGAGTTAAAAAAAAAAAAACCTTCCTCTTTCCATTATTTTACGTACCTTTTAAACTTAGCTCACTTGATCCAAAGTTGCTTTATTACTTAATAGGTCTTGAGTTCAAGTCTTATTAAGCTACTTTTTAGTGCATGCAATTTCTATTTTGAAGTTACTTTATTGTAAAAGTGCATTTCACATAAATAAAATAAAATAAAATAAAAGTGAGTCACTTAAGTCTTTTAATTTATTGCTGCACTATTTAAAAGTACATTATTGTAAAAGTGAACATCACTTATTCTACAAAAGTGATTCACTTCAAAGAAACTTTATTGTAAAAGTGATTGTCAAAGGTTGATCTTGGGAAGAGGGGGCTTCTTTTTTTTAGTTGGTCAAGTTAATATCTGCCACGTCACTATTGGAGACATCTTCAACATTTTCTTTGATCAAGCATAAATTCATCATCTGGAATCAGTTTTAAGTGTCGTTTTTTTAAAACCGCATATTTTTTCGAGCTCTTTGCATCCCGACAGTTAGTTTCTGTTCTTTCAGCCATTATTTTGCAGTATGGCCGCTCCTTGTGATATTGTACTTACAAGTTCTAACTATTTCTCATGGAAATCTCGTATGGAAGATGTTCTATGAAGTAGGGGACTTTTCAGGATAACCTCAGGGAAAGAAATAGAACCCACTGATGATGATAAAAAAATTAAATGGGCAAATAGATGTGATGAAAAGCTCGTGGATTGATTGGGATGGCAATCTCTATTGATTTGCGATTCCACATATCTAACATTGATGAACCTGATAAAGCTTGGGAAAAGTTGGAATCTGTGTTTGGTAAACACAATGAAATTCAGGGTCATCAAATTGAGAATGAGTTGATTTCCTTGAATCCAAATGATTTTTCATGCATTCAAGACTATTTATCTAAGTATAAAACTCTTAGACTCTTATGTGCAGAATGCAAGATTAAGAAAGAAGACAAACAATGTATTTCTCATATTCTTTCCAAACTTGGACCTGCATATTCTATTTTTGTATCTACATTATACTCCATGAAAGAATCCTTGACTGCAGCTAGCTATCAAGAGCCTAGTCTTGAATCCTTTTGTGATTTCTTAATTAGAGAGCAAGATAAGCTCATTCATCTTGGAATAATTAACAATGCAGATACATTCGGGAGAGCCTTATTGTCCCAACAGAAAGAAAAGTCCAAGCCTCCCAAGAAACATAATTTTCGCAATAATAAGCCAAACAACAAGGGTCCCAAACCCTCTCAGTCAGCTCCTTCTTCAAAAAATGACAAAGGATCCAAGCAAAAAGGAAAGAAGACTGAGCGTCATTGCAATTTTTGTGGGAAAGATAATCATGATGAATCTAAATGTTTTAAGAAGATGGCAGCCTTGGAAGCAGCAATGAAGAAGCACTACATCAACCTAGATTCGTCTTCAGAATCTAACTCTCATGGACATGCACTTTGTGCTTTTGGTTACTCTTATACTGCATCTTCTTCTTCTACTTCAAATGAATGGCTCATTGATTCTGGAGCATCTTATCATATGGCTAAGGATCAAGCCATCTTTTCTACTATGCATGAATGTAACACCAAACAAATATTTGTTGGTGATGATAGATCTCTAAGTGTTGTAGGATCTGAAACAGTTCCAGTAGAAAATGGTCATTTCAGTGATGTACTATGTGTTCCAAAAATTTCATGCAATTTGTTATTAGTCTATCAAATTACTCATTCAGGTGAAGGTAAAACTGTGATGTTTACACCTCACCAAGTTGTAATCAAGGATTTTAAAAATCCTTAAAATGTCCTTGCTACTGGAACTGTTGATGATATTACCAGGTTGTACAAATTTAACAACTTTGGGTCATCACCTTTTCCTTCAGTTTTTGTTGCTCATAGTGATAACTTGAGCAAACTTTGGCATGAGCGATTTGGTCACTTAAATTATCGCTCATTGCAACAACTATGTAAAGACAATATGGTGACTGGTCTTCCGCTGGTATCTTGCAAGGATGGTGTTTGTTCCGGTTGTGTACTCAGAAAACATCATCGGGACAGTTTTGACAAATGTGCCTCTTGGCACGCCTCGGCTCCCTTGGAGCTTGTGCATGGTGACTTGTGTGGCCCTCTTCCATCTGCTTCCTTTTCTAGTTTCAAATATTTCTTAACTTTCATTGATGACTACTCCAGATGCACTTGGGTTTACTTCTTAAAAATTAAGAGTGAAGTATTTAACATGTTCTTGGCCTATAAGGCCCTTGTTGAAAAACAATGTGGTCATCAAATTATTAAGTTAAGATCTGACAATGGAGGAGAATATGTTAACAACAAGTTCACTACTTTTTGCATTGAACAAGGAATCCAACAACAGCACACTGTTCCATATACACCACAGCAAAATGGTGTAGCTGAACGGAAGAATCACACTTTAAAAGAAATGGCTAATTGTATGATCCAATCTAAGGGACTAAGTCTTGAATATTGGGCTGAGGCCATAAATTGTGCAAATTACATAGTTAATCGCACACCCACTAAAGTTTTACAAGGTATAACACCGGAATAAGCATGGAGTAAAATTAAACCAGATGTAAGTCACTTTCGTGTGTTTGGTTATGAAGCATGGGCTCACATTCCGAATGAAAAACGGAAAGCATTGCAGCCTAAAAGTGAAAAGTGCATATTTGTTGGATATTCTGAAGATGTCAAAGGTTATAGACTTCTTCAGCCCCATTCACATGATATAATCATTAGAAGAGATGTTAAATTTGATGAAAATCTCTTGGCCTGCGAGCCTAACTTGGCGGGTGTGCCATCTTTGGCCTGTGAGCCTAATTCGGTGATTGTGCCTTCTTCTTCTTCTTCTTCCAGCTTCCTTGATAGGTTTCCAACTCTAGTTTCTGATGATGACAGTGAGGATGAAAATCCACCTCCGCCTGCTCATGTTCCTTCAATTGCACCAACACCAATACTTCCTCGATGGGTCCGTTCAACATGTGAAGCAGCTGGTGATCTTGTCGGTGATCCTAGAGATCAACGTTGAACACGTTCTCAGTTTCAACGAGCCTCTTCTCTTTTTGGCTCAATTTTTCGAGAATCATGATCCAGAAACTTTTGCAGAAGCTTCAGGAAATCCAAATTGGGATGTAGCTATGGATGAGGAATATCGTTCCTTAATGGCGAACGATACTTGGGATCTTGTTCCTCTTCCAAAAGGAAGAAAACCTGTCAGATGTAAATGGGTCTACAGAACTAAGTATGCATCATATGGAAGTGTTGAAAGACTTAAGGCAAGGTTAGTTGCCAAAGGTTTTTCCCAAGTTGAAGGG
>LPNX011103705.1:51789-87653 GCA_001517045.1 Pseudotsuga menziesii
ATCCAATGAGCAAACAAGTAGAAGATGGAAGAGGGGAGATTCAGGTTCAGCTGATCAAGGATAATGTTCCAGAGATCAATTGCAAAGGAGCATTGCAGAAACAGGTGAAACGAGCTTTCTTCATGGCTGGCACAAAGAGGGCATCTAGAAGGCCCCTCCCAACCTCTTTTAAGTAGATTATCCCAGGTTAAAATGCTGTTGTGCAGAAGAGACCAACAAAACAGATCGATCTTGGGAAGGGAGGGGTGGAGCCATAGATTTCTCCACACCGTGGGATCCGGGGCAGCCCAAGGAATGGCTTTAAGGACAACATAACCGGCAGCGGCTGAATACTTTCCGGAGGAAGAGCCCCAACCTCTTTTGTCTTTCAGCTTGGAGGAAGTTGGGGAGAGGCCTTGAAGAGCAACAAGGAGAGCGTGGGCTTCCAGATCAAGAGGAGGTGGGACAGGCCCCAGGTCCCACTCAAGCCAACTGTCATCCGGCCCCCACCTAGAAAGATCCCAAAGTGAAAATTTACTGTTTGAGTGAAGCCAGTTTTTGATATTCACCAGACCGTCCGAGCCAAAAAGAGGAGGCTGCCCAAGAATAGAGTCCTCCCAAAATTTTATTTTGGCTCCATTACCCGGAATCCAAGTGAGGTTGGAAGAGATCAATTTTATGGATTTAAGGCAAAGGGAGAGGATAGGGGAGCCTTTCATGGTCCTTGGGGGGTGGTCCGGGCACCTTTCTTTGTGGCCTTTCAATTACTTTGTTCTCAACGCTTTGGAGCTCCAAGTTGTTTTCCCCCTGACCATTTTCCAGAGGATCTTTCCTCCCATGGCTAAGTTCTGAGTGGCCACATCTCTTATTTGCAGCCCTCCTTCCCATTTTGGGGCTTTGAATTTATTCCAGCTTACTAAGTGCATTTTCCTTCCTTCATTCCTTCCTCCTTCCCATAGGAAATTTTTCAGAAGCTTGTCTATTTCTTTCACTATCCCTTTAGGGGCTAATAAAAGCGAGGCTTGGTAAACAGGCAGGGAGGCTAGAACAGAGTTTATGAGCACTATTTTACCAGCTTTGTTCAGCCAAGAGGCCCCCCAAGACGTGATCTTACTTTTGAGTTTTTCAAGCAAGGGCATCCAGAGGCTTTTCCTAGGGGCTGTTTTCACGAGAGGAATTCCGAGATATTTAATGGAATCCCACCGGGAGGTCCCATCCATGTTCAGCGTTCTAGAGATCTCAGCCATCTTGATGGGAGGGCAGTTCCAACTATAGATCTTTCTTTTCCTCAAGCTGATTTCACTTCCAGAAGCCTCCGTGAAGGCATCCAACTCATTTTTGAAGGATCTGGCCGTAGAAAGATTTGCTCGGCCCATAAGGAGGGTATCATCCGCGAACTGGGCATGGTTCAATCTCTTCACTCTGGGAGAGATAGACAGCCCCAAAAGAGACTGCGGCTGGATTCTCTTGACAAGCTGGAAGCTGAGGACCCTGCCTTAAGCCCCTGGTTGCTTGAAAAAAGTTGGCCGGTCTTCCGTTCACCAATGGGGCGATCCAAGGCTCCGAAATGCAAGCTTTGATCCAGTTTACTAAATGAGGGTGGAAACCCATTTTTCCCATAACTGCAAACAGAAAATTTAAACGAAATCTGTCAAATGCATTAGCAAGATCAAGCTTCACTATCATACCTTTTTCTTTTCGTTGACAGCTAGAATGGATTGCCTTTTGAACCAAGATGATGTTGTCCTGGATTTGTCTGCCCTGTATGAAGCCCCCCTGGTTCTCCGGGATGATCCTTGGAAGTATTTTTTTTAGTCTGTTTGCGATAACTTTGGTGATGATTTTATAACCTGTATTGCAGAGCGAGATGGGCCGGTATCTGGAGAAGTTGAGGGCTCCTTTTTCTTTAGGAATTAAAGCCAGGAAAGAAGAGTTTGTGCTCCCACCGATTTTGCTGCAATTCTGGGATTTCCTCACCATTTTGACCAAGTCTTTCTGGATGATGTCCCAACAGGCTATGAAGAATCTTGCCGTAAAACCATCTGGTCCGGGAGCTTTGTCCGGATTCATTCCTTGAATAGATTCTCTTATCTCCTCAGTCGTTATAGAGGCCGTTAGCCTATGATTTTCTTCCTCGTTGATGATCATTGGAATTTCAGAGAGAGGGTATCGATCCAGGAGAGGGGGTGCGTGCATATCTTCTGTGAACAGATCTTTAAAAAAGGAGTGGGCCACGATTTTTATCTCCTCAAAGTTACTGATCACGTGGTCATGGAAATGAATTTCTCTGATGTTGTTCTGGTTTTTCCTTGCTTCTGCCTGTTTATGAAAGAAGGAGGTGTTTTTATCGCCCTCTTGCAGCCAAAGGCAGCGCGCTTTTATTCTCCAATACTGCTCCTCTCTTCTCAGCGCTGAATGAAGGGCCTTTTGGAGGTCGATTTCCTTGTTGAGTAGCTCCGCGGTGATCGTGGACTCCTCCATGAGCATCTGGTGGTTTCCAAGAGCACGTTGGGCATGCAGTCTTTCCGAGATAGGAGATGGCTGGGACTTTGCCCAGGATTTCAGAGCCACTTTCAGTCTACGTAATTTCTCCTTCCAAAGGTAGAACGGCGAGCCAGAGACTGCTTTTTTCCACGTTTCTGTAACCAAATCTGAGAAACCTTCCATGGTGACCCAGAGAGGGCTGAAGCGGAAGGGGATGGGCCCCAATTTTTCTCCGGTGGTCAGTGCCAATGAGATAGGATTATGGTCAGAGGTGCATGCCTGCAAGATTTCTGAGTTGGAAAATAGACCAAGCGTGAGGAAGGACGAGTGAACCAAGAACCGATCCAGGCGGGAAGCAATATGGCCCGGACCAACTCTTTTATTAGACCACGTGAATTTGCCTCTGCTGGGTTTGATATCCTCCAGATCCCAGCCTGATATGATGTCTTCAACCCACTCCCACGCCGGATCTCTTACGGGGGAGCCTCCTTTCTTTTCCGAGAGTGCCAGGGTTACATTCATATCACCAGCGAGCACCAGATTGTCGTGATGGTTGGCTGAAAGGAACATCGTCAGTGAGTCCCAGCAGTCTCTCTTTTCTGCCAGGAGGACTGGGACGTAGATGTTGAAGAGGGAGATCTGCTGCCCCGAGTCTCGATGCTGCAGTTTTGTGAAGATCCAATGGGTGGTGCCATATTCCTCGAGCAAGTCAAACATGGAGGAGTTCCAGAAGGTGGCTATCCCTCCTGAGGTTCCCCTTGAGCTGATTGCTCTTCCTTCTCCTTTTTTCCAAAACTTTTTGCCTGCCTGGATGGTCTCAGGCGCCTCCATCTTCATCTCCTGGATCAGAAGTATCTCTGCGGAGTTCATTCGGACAAGATCTTTGATTGCTTCTTCTTTGGTCTTGCTTCCCATCCCTCTGCAATTCCAGGAGACGAATAGCATTGGGGTCAGGAGGAGGGGGGGGTGGCTCCTTTCGGAGCCCTACCTTTCTTTGAGGATCTGGTTTCTATCATGTCCGGAATGGTTTGCTGGACTCCTGCCGTGACATCTCTGTACGATATTTCCTCTCTTTTTTTGCGATCTGGCTTCCTTCCTCTTGGGTTCCTTTCAGGAGTTCCAATCGAGCTGCTGGTCTCAGTGGCCCCCCCATCTGATTCAGCTCCAGTTCCAGAATCTAAAGTGGTATTTTCTTCGTCCGATTTCAGTGCTTCTTTTGCTATTGGATCATTATTTTTCCTGGTTGGGTTTTCTGAGGAGGCTGCAGATTGAGTTGCTATCTCTATACATTCCTTTTCCGGTTCGATTAGAGTATTTGTAGCTTTTGCTTGGGGCTCCTTTGGCACATTCTCATTTGCCTGTGGGTGGATCTGCGTGTGATCAGGTCTTGGCTCTTTGGGTTTAAAGGCTGGCTTGCTTCTCTTGACCTTATGCCAACCTTCAGTTTCTTCCTTGTCCAGTGATTGATTTTTTGGGCAATTCCTCTGAAAATGCCCATGCTCTTGGCAGAGTCTGCATTTGAACGGAAGGTGTTCATAATCCACTTTCTGGAAGTGGGTCCAGGTGCCTACCTTCAGCTTCACTGCCTCTGGAAGGCCTGCTTCTAGATTCACCTCCACACAAATCCTGGCACAGTTGTAGATGTTCTTATTGTCTGCCTTGTCCACGAATTTTCCTATTCCATTTCCAATCTTCTGCAGTGCTTCAAAGTTCCAGCAATGGATCGGCAGATTGGGAAGCCTGACCCAGACCGGCACCTCCTTAGGCAGATCTACTGAGGGATCAAAATCTGGGGTCCAGCGATTTAGGTACAGGCCTTGGGTTCCCATGAAGTATGGGCCGTTCCGGAAAATGAGATCTTTATCCTCCTTGTCAATGAATTCGAAGAGAAAGTAGCCACTGCTCAGGGGGTAACAGGTATCCATGATTTAGATGCGGCTTCCAATTTCTCTGGATCCAGTCATCGGTATTCTTTGCTGAAGGCCAGAGGCCGATGAATTGGCCAACCAGACCTCTTTCAGATAGAGCCAGGGCAATCTTGACCGAGGATGTCTCTGGCAGGGCGATTTCAGGAATATCAGCGAGTTTTTTGATGAATTTAGGGATCACGGGAGGTGCAGATCTCTTCCCTCCGCCTGCTACTAGTCTCCGAAATGTGTCCAACTCTGCAAGAAGGGGGGGAGGGAGGGTCTCCTCACCCCCAGGGGCGTCCATAGCTACCAGGAACCCTAGCCCACGCGCGCGCTCAGCCTAAGGTCGCGTCCTCAAGGAGCTGACAAAAAAAAATTCCTGAAGACCTTCTTTACTAGCCATCCCTTTGAGATATTCTTTACTAGCCATCCCTTTGAGATCCTCTTTAGTAGCCATCTTTTTTTCCAATTTAGCAAAGTCATCAATTTTCACATTTCCTTTAATCATATCTTCTAACTTGGACACTCTAAAAGAAATGTCTTCCATTTCCTCGTATGTCGGGGATGAAGCCTATGGGGGTTTGAGTGGAGTGTTATTCTTTCCACTTCCTTTTGGTGGCATTTTTAACAATATACCACCCTAGGGTTTACCACAAATATATCCTTCTACTAAAAGCTATTCAAATGCAAAATGGCGTACCTTTTCCAAACCCTAATTGGGAGACTGTTTTAGGGATGACTTGTAACTGAAGTAAAATTTGAATTATGACACCTATGAGTCTAAAAGTTTGTCTTGTAGTACCTTGATCTTTCCTTTTTCCAATGCCGCAAGTCTGGCCTAATTTGGATGAGCCAACAAAAAATTATTGCAAATATACCAAAGCTTCTTATTTTTGGCCTATCCAGAAGAACAAACTTGTACTGTATGCCGCGTTTCCACTATTTTGTTTTTGTATCTGAAACTTCTACCATATATAACCTAGCTCATCTTATTTCATATTTAACTAGTCTCACTCTATTTGGATCTCGGATTCCTCAGATATGACCTTTTTCCCAAGAACACATGTTTTAGACTAGTTGTAGGTCTAGTAAAAAACCATAGATTCCTCCGTAATTATATCTGAACTGTAATGGATCTGAATCTAAATTTTTTACTAGAGATAGTTAGGCATGTTTTGGAAGTGGGTTTTTAACCTCTATCTCTGAATACTTGTATAAAAATAGTTGTAGTGAAAGTGCCAAGATTAATCATTTTGTAGAAGCTAGTCCCGAGGAAAGAGCTCTGATAGTAAATGTTATGCAACCAAGTCCCAGATATAGCATAAAAAGAGAATAAATAGACAAGAAGAGAGTAATCCACGTCTAAAAAATTAATAGCAAATATAAATGTCAATCATTTTCAAGGGAGGAACCTCCTTACACAATGTACTGAGTACACACAACAATATAAGATACTATGATGACTAAAATGAGAAGATCCCCTTCCTATATATATAAGATAAAGGTGTACAATAACAACTAATAAACCCACTAATAGACCAATCCTACATAAATAATATGCAATGCACCACAATATAGGGGGTAATGTGCCACACTATATGGTGTAATGCGTCATCATTAAGGGCTTAACACTTCATGAACCCATGCCACCTTATTTTATTACCATTTATCATTTATGTGACCCCTTTAAATGTGAATATGTTAAAATAAAGTCCTTTTGGGTCTCATATCCCCTTATTACAAAATTTATGTCTCCATCTCAACCTAAGGAACTAGTAGGTTGGTGAAACATTATTTGGAAGTAGTCTTATTTGGAAATTATTTAATTGGGGACATGACAGTCCTCCGCACTCAATATTGGTTGTCCTCAAGTAATTTCAAAAATGGATTTTTAATAAACTTCTTTCCTTCCAAAACTTTGCTTCAAACCTTAGCCACGATTTGAGTAGTGGCACTCATGTACTACAATTGTGTGTTTCCAAAAGTAAAGATATGTGGATCATTCCATATGATATATCTCGTGACATGACCACTAACACCAAAATGGTTAATCAAATCCATCAAAACAAAATTTGCACAAATAATCTATACCTCCATGTTTTGGAAACCTTTTCTGAACTTTCGACCTCTTTTTGCTTTTATGATTCTTTGAAGTTGGTACTGAGTTGTTAAACTTGAATTTCCAAGATTCCAAGAAAGTTTCAAAGAGGAACCACCATGCTTGTTTCTTCTCTACTCTAATTACAATCACCTTCTCAATTGGTGACTCAATATCCTCCTACTGCTTGTTGCCCCCAAAATTGAAACCAAGCAATACTTGTATCCCATTTCTTGTATTGCACCCTTCCAAACATCATGAGTACAAAATATAGGTCATTAAAGTACATAACTACATCATACAATTGTACATCAAGAAGGTACCTCATCAAAGTATCATGACAATGCTTGTACATCCAAGTAAGTAGATGATCATGTGGCCCATACACACAAGCATCAAGTATTATATCAAATATGATCCAATGACATAGGTGAGGATCCCATGTCCTATAATGCTGCTCCAAAAGAATGTAAGATGCATCAAAATAATAATAAGCCATGCATTCTTTAATCCAAGAAGTGAATGAAGAACCTCCACCAAAATCTGAACCAAATAAGCAACAAAGAAAACATGAAGACTTCAAGTGGCTCAAAGAAGTCTCATCAATACACCCATGAATATGTATATCATCATAATGTAACAAAGGATGATTCTATAAATGTAAATAAGATGGCACTCTGGTCATTTCATAATCAAAAGGAGAGATAGGAATCCCATACTCCTCATGTGGCACCATCAAAAAGAAACCTTTCACCCATACTTTGTTAGGATGAATACTGCAAAATGTGGAAGTGTAGTGTTATAGCTGATTTTACCACACATGTTTGATCACATGTTGATGGCCTTCCCTATCCCTCTGTAGACTCTTTAGACCCCATGAACTTATATTATCCTTTGGTGTTCCAAGATCATCCCTAAAAAACCCCTATTTATTGATGTATGCGAATTTTAATCCATACTCGCGTGTACACGTGACTTTTGACCTCAAACCCGTGTACATCAGGATGTGTGCATATGTCCTAACATATGTGGAATTTTCCTCATATGAGTCTGAATTACTTGACTCTTGTCCTTCCAAATTCCTTGAGAACGCTTGAATTCAATCCTCCATTACCCTTTTGGAGTGCTATATAAGGAACCCCTTGGATACATTGAAGGGGAGGAATTGAAGAGCAACGAAACTATAGTCCATTGTTTCCATAGTTTTCTTATACTTGAGTTTGCATCCCTTTGTCCCTTTGGATCACTTTGTGTTCTTCCCAAGCTTGCCTTTGCTTGTGAGATTTCTATTGAGAGATGGAGGATTGAGGTGGTGGAGGCCCAGGTGGAGGACTCAGTTTCTCTGATTTGTAGACGTGCCGACAAAGGTTGTCACTATTGTAATATTTGATTTTATTAATAGAAATATCTTTTCCTGTCCAATTATGTGCAATTGAATATGAATATTGACCTCATGGACGTGTTTAATTATTTATGCATTATTGAATATATATGTGAGATTAGGTCTAACACATTATTATAGAGCATGCTTGTCTTGTTTGCTGTTGTTGAGAGTGAATTGTTAATACAAGCGTGAATTGGAAAGCTCAATGGGGATCTACTTCAACCATCTGGAACAAGGTAGGATTTGATATCCCTTAATGTTAGATGTTTGGTTTCTCTTGCATATTGGGAAAGATTGATTTCTAGTGTCAAAGTTGTCTGTTGTGGTACACCCCAAGCCATAGGAATTTTCTCTCTGTAACAAAATTAGCGACCATATTGGGATCGAACCCAGAATCTCTGGTCTTGGCGACCATACTGGGGAGGTTCCTAGTTGTTTCTCTTTGGGGGTTTTTGGTATTCAATGTACTTAAATTGCTCTTGATTTATCTATTTCTGTGTCGGGTTTGGGGGCATGTTTTCCCAGTAGGGTCTTGAAGAAGTAAATTTTGTCTTGGCTTGTCTGTTTGCCCTATTTTTCTTCATTTTTCTTCCTGTACGCGGGTTTTACATTCACAGTTGCATATACACGCAGGTTTTCCTTGAACATTCATGTATGTATGCACTTTTACTGAGAACAATCACATATGCTATGATTTTGAGCCTTTGTTGGAGGATTAAGTGTTGCTGGGTGAGTTCTAATGATTGCTGAGTCTTCTTGGATGCTTCTGGTGTCTGTATACACCCTCTGTTTTTGACCACAGATTTCTTTTACTTTATTTTTTAAGCTTTGTTCCTGTCATCATATTATCCATTTTTTGTTTTGAGATTAGTGCATTAGGTCTCTTTTACCTTGGTTCCTTGCTTAGCTGTTGTTTGTGAGTGGTTGCAGGGTTTGGAGGTTGTACAGTCATTTATTTGCTTCCATATCTCATTTATTGCAAAAAATACAAAGATATTTTTGCTTTTGCATAGTTATGCATCTCTTGCATTTTGCATTGGCATGGTACTTGCATTAGGTTTGCTTACTGTTATTATAGTTAGATTTTCATATAGGAATGCTTGCACTTACATTTGAAGGAAAAATATTGCACCTCATGTAGTGGCATACCCTGTTCTTCATTCTACACATTGCACTTGGCATTGCTTGTTAGGTGTGCATATTTACTTCATTGCTGAGTCATAACTTCATTAGTTGCATGACCAGTTACCCTTTGAGTAATCATAGCTAACTAAAATCAACGCTTAATAAAAAGAATTACACTAATTTATTTTATAGGGTGCATCAACAAGAATAGGTTTTAGGGTCTTGGAATAGTTCATTGTGAGTTAATTCTCCAAGACCACTAAAAAAAACAAGTAGGTGTCTGTCCAGGTGAGAGTGTGAAACCCTTGATATAATTAGTGTTTCTCAAGATGCTCCTCTTAGACGGGAGTTAAGCACGAGGCAGTGCACACGATTGTGATTGGGATGACCCATGGTCACTTTCTGTGAGCACCGGAGATATTTCCAAGATTGTATTCATATCTGGGGGGCTTTGAGGTATTGATTGGTGCACCCTTGGGGTACGAGTTGTGCTTTCAGGATTTGGGCTTTGCTACCCTGCCCATACGGTCGATATCGCCTGCGACTGTTCGCCTGAGCATTGGTTATATTGAGGTGACCTTAGTTGCCTTACCTAGGTTATCGAGGGGGTATTTGCAGAGGTTATTATGCAGGTGTCCTGGCCAGGTAGGGGTCGAACAACACAGTCGCTATACATGTTGAAGCTGAGAGCCACTATAATTGGTTACGAACCTCCATTTGTTGTGTATGGGAGTCTCAAGCCTCTTCTAGGCGAGATATACCTGCTCCATTTGGGAGCTGACTTATCCTACTAGTACCGAATTCTTGTCGACATTTTGGCAAGACAAAGCCACCCATATTTTGGATGATATTCAAGAGTGGCGTAGACAAAAGAGGATGATTAAAGCCTTTATACCACCAGAGTTTCCTCTAGACTAGTTCCTCAAGTCATTGTTACCCTATATCGTGAAGGATGTTTCCACATCCAGAGTGCAAAACAAGGACCAAGCTATTTTAGGGCCCAATAGTTGGACTTGATTTATGGTCAGTCTAGGCTCCTTTATGAGATCATACCTAATGCTCCGCGTTCCTATTTTGACCCCAAATTCAAACTCGGGCCACATGCTGATGGTATTGTTGGCTCCGCAAGTACCAAACCTACGGATTTGGTAACAAAACAAGTGAGCCAGTTATCGCTTAACCAATCTGCGTCAGGGAAAGCTACGGCTTCGTCCCTTCCTACCCAGTAGACAGATGTACTTTCCATGTAATCGTCGAATCCGAAAGGTAACCAACAACCTGGAAGGAATAAAAAGAAAGGAAAAAATAATAAAAAGGGTGGGAATAAAAATGACAATGAGACTAATGACAAGAACAATAACAATAATACTGTTGGGGGGGACAAGAAGTCTAAGAGGAAGGTAAAATTTCCTTGCAAGTTGTGCGGGGATGACCACCTCACTCACTTGTGCCCTCGTATGGAAGATGCCTCGAAGTTCATAGCACAGGGCCCAGCTGTGTTCACAAATCCTTTACCAAATAATCAAAATATGAACTCGAGGACAGTGGATCCTGGTTGTTTTACTAGTGGAACTCAAAACCTGCTGGATGCCGCTAGTGGTCACGGTTGCATCAACATGGTGAAACCTACTAGTGTTGTGACATGTGCAAAAGACTATGGTTCATCACATCCAGAACTTGGGAAAGAACCTGCTCCACCTGAGAGCTCTTTGCGAATTGAAAAGCCTACAGATAAACTTGAATTTCCACCTCACATTCCTAAGGGTGTCTTGAAGCGCTCGGGGCACAATCCTAATGCTTGAGACGCCCAGAACTATTCAATTGTCAAGGATTTGGTCCAGACTCCTTGTGCAATGTTCGCATTAGAAGTACTTCAGACTTGTCCTTCGCAGAGAAATGACTTGTTGTCTGCTCTTGGGGTTGGTGATGATAACTCTCCTTCCATGATCAAATTTGAAACTCATAGAATCTAGCCTCACTTTCCTTACTATGTGTCTCTTATGATTCACGTAGAGTGTTTAAACAACACCATCATGCGCACTGTGATTGATGAAGGCGTTGCCACTTCTGTGATATCTTTGGCTTGTTGGAAGGGCTTAGGTTCTCCCACGTTGTCTAAATCTGTGAACATGTTGACTGCTTTCGATGGAAGATCATTTTGACCGCATGGTATACTTCCTTCCCTAGAGGTACAATTGGGGGGGGGGGAAGACTGTCATGATCGAGGTCGAGGTGGTTGATGCACCCCTTGACTACAATCTTTTGTTGGGTAGGAACTGGATGTACAATATGGAAGCTGTAGCCTCTTCCCTATTCCAAGTGGTTTGTTTTCTGTTGGATGGGAAGATTGTTACTATTGATAAAAAATCTTTCCAGAATCCGAGTGTGAAAGCATCATCGAGAGCTTCTATCCCGATTATCGATCATTCTCAGCTGGCAACTGAGAATGTGGGTGTGGGTATGTATCCTTCTCTCATGGGAACCTTTAGTTGTCATGTGCCCGTTCTTATGATTGGGTATAGTCTTGGTAGGGATTTGACCTCATTGAATTCGGTCTCATTTTGCATCTCTCATATGGAGGATCCTTGGATTCTTCCTTCACCGAGTACTTTAAGTGATAATTCTATACCTGTTGAGACAGACGTGCCGTTGTCTACAACATTGGTGGCATATCAAGATAATCTTGATCATGTTGTAGAGCCTAGTCCTTCCTCTTCGCGGATGGAGGAGGAGGACCCTTATGTGTTGCTTGCTTGGGCAGTAAAGTCATCTGACTCTCAAGACTGCCTTGATGATGTTTTTCCGTCTGATGAAGCTATTATTGAGGCTATGTCTGGGATAAAACAACCTTGGGGAGAGCTGCATCATAGATTGTATTTCCTCCCTAAGTTTGATCGTTTAGAGTGTGATGAATTTAGGAAGATTCTAAGCGAGAAAGTTGGTAGCCCCGTGGTCCGATTAAGATCTCCTAGTCAGATTGCTGAAGGGAACATGGCTAACCTGTCACCAACAATACCTATCAACATTTCTTGTGATCCTGGTAATATTAATAATGCTTACATTGGGGCGGATTGTTCCCCCGATGAGATTAAAGAGTATACTGAGATTTTCAAGGAATTTTGTGATGTTTTTGCTTGGACATATGAGGAAATACTGGGAATAGACCCACGCATTGTCGAACACGAGATAAAAACCTATCCGGATACAAAACTGGTTCGACAACGTTTGCGTGCCGTGAATCCTAGGAAAGTGCCCGCTATCAAAGCAGAGATAGAGAAATTGCTCAAAGGTGGTTTTATCTATCTCGTTCCCTTGACGGACTGGGTTTCAAATCTCGTTCTGGTGGATAAGAAGCAGGGAGCGATCTGAATATGCATTGATTTCCGTGATTTAAATCGAGCCTGTCCTAAAGATAATTTCCCTACACCATTTATTGATCAAATTTTGGATGAGTGTGTGGGAAGCGAGGTTTTTTCTTTTAAGGATGGATTTTTCGGATATAATTAGATATAGATTAAACCCAAGAACCAACATAAGACTGCATTTATTTGTCCTTGGGGAACTTTTTCATATCGAAAGATTCCCTTCGACCTTAAAAACGTCGGAGCTACGTTTCAACTGGCCATGACCTTTTCCTTCCATGATCTCAAAAAGATTATTGAAGCGTACGTGGATGATCTAGCTGCTCACTCTTGTTTGAGGGTGCATCATCCTTATCATTTGTGATTGGTTTTTGAAAGATGTCGTCATTATCAAATTTGGTTGAATCCTCACAAGTGCATCTTTTGTGTGAAGGTTGGTCGTTTACTAGGATTCATCATGTTGAAGAAGGGGATTAGAGTCGATCCCTTGAAGTTTGAGGCAATACTTCAATTGTCTCCCCCGTGTAACATTTGACATCTTCAATGTTTGCAAGGTATGGTGAACTTCTTACGAAGGTTCGTAGTCAATTTTTTCAATTTGACTAAAGGCTTCATGCGTTTGTTGAAGAAAGACACCCCTTTTTACTGGGATGAGCAATCCCAGGAGTCTTTCGACACTCTTAAGAAATCCTTGGCATTGGGCCCCGTGCTTAGTCCACCAAACTATAGCCGTGACTTTTTTATTTATGTGGCCACGTCTAAGAGACGGTTGGTATGGTATTGGTTCAAGAGGATGAGGAGCTCCATGGGAATGTCATATACTATCTTAGCTGAAACCTTATTGACGCGGAACTTCGTTATACCCATGTTGAGAAGCTAGCCTTAGCCACCATCCATGCGATTTATCATTTGAGGCATTACATCCTCCTTTGTCAAAATTTGGTCATACCTCACATTAATCAATTTCGATTCGTCCTCACTAGAAGGATGGTTGGGGAAAATTATAATAGATGGATTGTGACATTGCAGGAATTTGATCTCAAGTTTGTTTCAGCAAAGTTGAAGAAATCATTAATCTTTGCTGATCTCGTATCGGATTTTCCAAATTTGGATGAAGAAGAGGTTCATGAGGATTCTCTTATTGATGAGAATATCTTTCTCATCTCAACTATAGACCCTTGGTACGGGGATATTATTTTTTATTTGCAAACATTGAAGGTTCCTACCCACCTCTCATGAGATTAGCGTCATCGACTACGTCACGTAGCGAAGAACTACCTCATAGTGGATGATACTTTGTACCGTCGTGGGGTTGATTCCATTTTACGTCATGCTTAACTCATGATTAGGGTGAGGTTGTGCTTAATGATTGCCATGAAGGGGCATGTGGTGGTCATTTATCTGGGCTTTCTATAGCTCAATTTTTTTTTCAAGCGGGTTATTTTTGGTTGTCCATATTTAAAGATTGTGTTAATGCGGTCAAGAGGTTCCACCCTTGCCAGGTGTTTGCACGTAATATGCGCTCGCGTCTCACCCCTTTGCATCCTATTATCACTGCTGTTCCCTTCACCAAGTGGGGGGTTGATTTTATGGATTGTAACCCATCTTCCTCTAGGGGGCACCACCATATTATTTTGGTTGTTGATTATTTCACGAAATGGGAAGAGGCTATGCCCACCATAAAATCCGACAGTGAAACAACCACACATTTCGTATTTAACAAGATTATCACCCAGTTTGGCATTCCAAGGGAGCTGTCATTGACAATGGCAGGCAATTTCAGAACAAAATGATGAAAGATTTGTATTCAAAGTTAGGGTATAAGCAAGATCATTCCTCTTCTTATTATCCTCAAGCGAATGGACAGGTTGAAGCAGTGAACGAATCACTTAATTCCATTCTCCAACGAACCATTGCACAGAGAAAGAATAATTGGCATATAATGTTGTATCCTACTTTGTGGGCCTATAGAACTGCGGTCAAGACTACCACCATTTTTTCTCCCTATCATCTTGTGCATGGGCTGGAGTCAGTATTACCGGTTGAATGTGAAATCCTTTCTTTGAAGCTAGCTGTGGAGATTTTACCAGAGACTTCCACATTGGAAGAACATCTGGTCCACTTGGAGCAGCTTGATGAGCAGCATCGATATTCTTTAGTGGTTCTTGAGGTTAACAAGTGCCGCGTTAAGGTCCATTACGATAATTCTGTCTGTCCTAGGAGGTTTTGTTGGAGACATTTACCACCATACACACTCTTTTTGGTCAAATTGGCCTAGTTAAACCACTATCCTAAGTATTATTGACATTAATTGACATAAGTGGAGAATTAAATGTCATCATCCAGTCACACCCACGCTTACCTTCAGTCAAGGAGGCTAACTTAGCCTTCTCCTACATTCGGGGTGGCTAACTGGAGCACTCCGGGGCTGATCTGAGTGATATTAATGCACCTAATTGCTAACTGGTGGTTACAATCAGTTAAACAGGTCAGTGAAGGCGCCTCCTTTAATTTAATTGATTATTTAATGATTAATTAATGAACTGGAGTCAACAGGGGCGCCTCCACCAACTTCTGATGTTCAGTTCAACTTCAGTTAACCTCATCGAGGTTCATTGAAGTCATTGAAGCACTAGCACTTGATGGTTGGCTTGCTATGACATGTGTCTGATCTCTTTCAGTTGAGACTCAATCATTTATTGCACTCCGGCTTTAGTTAGGGTTCAGTTGAGTCAATTAGGGTTTTGATCAGTGGTTAACTAAGTGTGGACTATGGCTTACAGTCAGTTAAGCTAGACTCACTCATTCAATTCGAATGACCTCCTTAGGAATTTGAATTGCTCATTCATTCATGCTTGTAGCATGACATTGCAATTCTAATCATGCATTCTTTATGTGAAAATAGAGCGGCTACTCATTCTGTAGACCGATTACACCATTTCATGAGTTATTTGTTGATTCATATTTGATGAGACTGATGTTTAGTACCTAGATCAATGTGTAAGATTAATATGGTATCAGAGCTTACAGTGGGACGAAGCTCTATCTCTCAAAAACAAGCTTTTTGACAAATTTCTGCATGAAATTTGAGCAATAGCTCAAAAATCCAGCACTGCACCAGAAGCCAAGGCTTACCACTTAATACCCCAAGTAAAGAACTTGTTTATCAAGCTTGCTTGATTGACTATGCTGGGTGTGATGAAAGCCTAAAATGTGTAGGCTGTCCAACCTTACATTGCCCTTTTTGTTTTGATTTTCAGGTTTCTACAGGTGAAGCATTCGCTCCAGCAGATCCAGATGGCATCCTTAGTAGATCTCTTGATTCCATACAATTTCCACTCATGAAAAGGTGATATGGAGATTTAGCTGCACTCCAGAGGACTCTTTAGAGTCACCATGGACACTGAAGATGAGCCCGATTCAGCCATAGAAAAATCAAGATTCTTGAACAAGAAGGATGAAGCCTTCGGTTTCTTGTGCCTCTCTATTTCTCGAGATCTTCTTTTCCATCTTGCGGGATTGAAGACTCCAAAAGAAATATGGGACAAATTGGAAACTCTAAATGGAAAGCATGATGACTTGAGGGTTTACCATCTCGAAAATGAACTCATGTCTCTCCAACCCTCCAATTTCGAGACTCTGAATGATTTCTTCACAAAGTTCAAGCATACTGTTTTACTCTTGAAGCAATGCAAAGTGGAGAAGGAGGATGATCAGCTCATCCTCGCCATACTCTCCAAAATTGGGGCTGATTATTTAGTTTTTGTTTCTACATTCCATGCGGGGAAGCTCACAACCCCTGGATGGAAGATGCCTACACTCAATGCCTTCATTGAGTCCCTAACATGTGAACATGACAAGCTTGTCCAGATGGGGATCATTATATCCTCCCATGATCAAGCCCTTCATGTCTCAGGGCCCAAATATATGAAGGGTAAAGGAAAGAAGTAGAAGAACCCAAAAACTAAATTTGATGCTCCTAAACCTAGAGTTGAAAATCAGCAGCATGATGAGTCTTCCGGCTCAAGGAAGAACAAAGGAAAAGGGCACCATGGCAAGGAAAAAGTCAAGTGTTCTTATTGTGGGAAGGGATTCCAGCTTGAACATGCCTGCATGAAGAAGAAGCTTGATGAATCAACCTCTCTTCTTGAGAGAAATCACATCAATCTTTCGAAGAGCTTTCGGAGGAGAGATCAGCAAGATCAGAAACCACAGCATGAAAAAGGTCATGCCCTCATGGCAAGCACTTCGAAGTCAAAAGCACACTTGATTGATTCTGGAGCTTTGAACCACATGATGGATGAAAGAGACTCCTTTTCATCCTTGGAGACCGATAGATCCATTCCCATCCACATGGGAGATGACTCCACCATCATTTCAGAAGGACAAGGTACTATTGATCTTGAAAATGGTTTTTTTTCAAATGTTTTGTATGTACTGTCTCTGGCATCAAATCTCCTTAGTGTTTATCAGATGACACATACAGGAGTGCCTAAGAGAGTTTCTTTCATCCCAAATGATGTTGAGATAACATAAATTTCATCTGGGAAACTCATTACTAAAGGCCTTGCAAACCATCGTGCAAAAGCCTATGAGTTCTCTCACTTTGTTGCGGATGCAAAGCCCACTGTTCTGCTAACTCATGGAAATGAGGTTAGTAGGCTGTGGCATGAGAGGTTTGGCCATATTAATTTCAAATATTTGCAACAATTACATAAACACTTCATGGTTGAAGGCCTCCCGGTCATCAAGGCAGCCACGGGAATTTGCAAGGGCTTGGTGATTGGAAAACACCCTGAGCACAAGTTCGATAGGGGGAAGGCAAACCAAGCTACATACATATTGGGGCTGATACATTCTGATATCAACGGTTCGATGCCTGTCACATCCATGAATGGATAAAGGTTTCTTCTTACTTTTATTGATGATTTTTCAAGGTACACATGGGTCTTCTTTCTCAAAAAGAAGTCTGAAGTATGTGAAATTTTTTCTGAATTGAAGGCCTTGATCGAAAATGCCTCTGGGATTAAGATCAAGATCTTGAGATCTGATAATGGAGGGGAGTATGTCAGTAATTAGTTGCTACACATATTCTCCCAAAGTGGTATTCAGGTCCAACATTCAATCCCCTACACTCCCCAGCAGAACGGAGTAGTAGAAAGGAAGAATCAGTCTCTCAAGGAGATGACCACCTGTATGTTGGAATCCAAGAAGCTTGCTGCAAATTTGTGGGATGAGGCCATGATGCTGCAGAATACATTCAAAATAGGGTGCCACATTTATCTATGAAAGGGAAGACCCCTTTCGAAGCATACTTTGGACACAAGCTGGATGTGTCGAACCTACGGGTGTTTGGGTCCACTGCATGGGCCCGGATTCCGCTTGATAAAAGAAGGGCTTTGCAACCGTAAAGCATAGAATGTCTATTTATTGGGTATTCTATTGAATCTAAATGTTTGAAGCTCATGGATATCAAGACTAAACAGATCATCATCGAGAGAAGTGTCAAGTTCGATGAGCCTCTTCAGGAGGTGGAACTAGTGAAGGAGAAAACTGTTGAATTTCCTTCCTATTCTACTGAATATTTGGATGATGAAATTGGGGGTGATGACCCTGATTTGGATCCTATGAGTTTTTATATCAATGTTCAGAAATCATTAGATGCTGAATCATAACTTGAAGTGCAAAATCATCTTCCTACATTGGCCCGACAGACACTCTCCTCCGCAGGAGACAACATTGGAAATCCGGATGATCCAAGGAGAACCCGGTCTGATTTCCAAAGAGCAGGTATTGCGCTCTCTTGTTCTGATAATTTGCTGTCCAAAACTTGATATTTGATGATTAGTTTAGATCCAAAATCCTACTACCATGCTTGGAAGGATCCGAGATGGCAAGTTGCCATGGATGAAGAGATGAATTCTCTTCAGAAAAACACTACATGGGAGCTAGTTTCTCTTCCTCTGGGAAGGAAATTGGTTCAATGCAAGTGGGTGTTTCAAATTAAGGTTGCTGCTGATGGAAGCACCTGAAAATATAAGTCAAGTCTGGTGGCAAAAGGTTTCTCTCAGGTCCAAGGAGTGGACTACCATGAGACCTTTGCACCAATTGCAAAAATGGACTCCATCCATCTTGTTTTGGCAATTTCAGCATCCAAGCATTTTGAAGTGCATCACATGGATGTTAAGTTAGCCTTTCTGCATGGAGATATTCATGAGGAGATATACATGAAGCAGCCTGAGGGATACATTGCTGATTCATCTTTGGTTTTCAAGCTAAAGAAGTCACTATACGGGTTAAAATAGGCCCCAAGAGAGTGGTATTCCAAGATGGATTCCTTCCTTCTCTCGCAAAACTTTGAAAGGTGTAGATCAGATCCAAATGTGTATTTAAAGTAGTATGATGGTCATCTAATTATCATTTTTTTATATGTTGATGACTTACTGATCACAGGTAGCACAGTTGCCTCCATTTCAGCCATCAAAACTGCTCTCCACAATGCCTTTGAAATGAGTGATTTGGGGCTCCTAAAACAATTTTTGGGGCTCGAAATTGAGCAAAATTATGATGGGATAATGGTCACTCAGTCCAAATACATTTAATACCTATTAGTAAATTTTAACATGGCTGATTGTAGGCCTGCACCATTCCCTTTCCTTTCAGGGATCAGCCTTGAGGAAGGAAAAAGCACACCTCCCATGGACTGTACTATCTATCGACAGTTGATTGGTAGCTTGTTGTACTTGACACATTCTTAGCCTAATATTTGTTATGCCGTTAATGTTGTATCAACATATATGTAGCAGCCTTATGATCTTCATTGGAAGGCATCCAAGAGGATCCTCCAGTATATTCAGGGAACCAAGACCTACGACATTCACTTAGTATGCTGCAGACTCCAAGCTAGAGCTGGTTGGATACATAGATTCCGATTGAGTGGGTGGTTCTATTGATCCGAAGTCTACTTTTGGATATGTATTCATGTTTGGTGGTGGCCCCATTTTCTGGTCTAGCAAAAAGTAGGCTGCCATATCATTATCTTCAACAGAGGCCGAGTATCGAGGAGCGGTGAATGCTTGCATACAAGCAATTTGGTTGCAAGGCATTCTTTCAGAGTTTGATCTTGGTAGTACTTTGTCCAATGTCCTCTTTTGTGACAATCAAAGTGCTATTAAGATATCCACGGATCCAGTTACCAGGCAGAGGACCAAGCATGTAGAGATCCACATGCACTATATCAGGGAGCTAGTGCATGATAGGACCATCATTCTGCAATACTGCTCGACTGATGAGTAGATTGAAGACATCTTCACCAAGATATTTTCATAAAAGAAGTTCACTTACCTCCGTTCACTGTTGGAGGTGAGTTCATTGGGGTGATTCAGACTACTTTCAGTGTTCAGCTTGAGGGGGGGTTTTTCCCACTGGGTTTTCCCTCTTTTCCTCACTTAGTTTGTTTTGAGCATTGTTTCAGTTTCAGCATTGTACAAGGTGACCTATGGCCTTAGTTGTCGGGGCCGTAGCATTTTTATGCATGTTGTTTTCTAACTCCTCCTGAGTATAGCTTAAGGGGGGGTGTTGGAGACATTTACCACCATACACACTCTTTTTGGTCAAATTGGCCTAGTTAAACCACTATCCTAAGTATTATTGACATTAATTGACATCAGTGGAGCATTAAATGTCATCATCCAGTCACACCCACGCCTACCTTCAGTCAAGGAGGCTAACTTAGCCTTCTCCTACATTCGGGGAGGCTAACTGGAGCACTTAGGGGGTGATCTGAGTGATATTAATGAACCTAATTGCTAACTGGTGGTTACAATCAGTTAAACAGGTCAGTGAAGGCACCTCCTTTCATTTAATTGATTATTTAATGATTAATTAATGAACTGGAGTCAACAGGGGCACCTCCACCAACTTCTGATGTTCAGTTCAACTTCAGTTAACCTCATCGGGGTTCATTGAAGTCATTGAGGCGCTAGCACTTGATGGTTGGCTTGCTATGACATGTGTTTGATCTCTTTTAGTTGAGACTCAGTCATTTGTTGCACTTCGGCTTCAATTGGGGTTCAGTTGAGTCAATTAGGGTTTTGATTAGTGGTTAACTGAGTGTGGACTATGACTTACAGTTAGTTAATCTAGACTCACTCATTCAATTCGAATGACCTCCTTAGGAATTCAAATTGCTCATTCATTCATGCTTGTAGCATGACATTGTAATTGTAATCATTCATTCTTTATGTGAATACAGAGTGGCTACTCATTCTGTAGACTGATTACACCATTTCATGAGTTATTTGTTGATTAATCTTTGATGAGACTGATGTTTAGTCCCTAGATCAATGTGCAATATTAATAGGTTTAGTGAAGGTGACTTGGTCTTTTTGTGGGATCAAGCTATGGAACCATTGGGGGCAAGAAAGTTCAACCCAATGTGGCATGGTCCTTACGTGGTTAAGTGTGTCTTAGAGAAAGGCGCCTATGAGTTGGTGGATTATGAAGGGACAACATTGGCGGAGCGTAGAAATGGGTTCTATCTTAAAAAGTACTATGCATGATATTCAACCAGGGCTGACTTTTTGTATATTATTGTACATTTTTGCAGTGCATAGTTCGGTCTTCTTATGGTGATCGGGTTTGTTGATTAGCTTTCATTTGTTATGGTAGATGCCGATGGGATCTTCCATTTACATAGGATTCACTGATGGTGCTAGCCACCACACTCAAAACTCAGCTTCAGCTGCTTGGGTGATCTATACTCCTACAGGTCAAGTGTTGTCTTCAGGAGGTGTATGTTTACGGCCTTCATCGAACAATGTTGCTGAATATAGTGTCTTGATTAAGTTATTGCGAGATGCCATTTCACATGGTGTTCATTCTCTTGAGGTATATCTTGATTCGCAGTTAGTGGTCTCACAACTTAATCGCTTGTATCATGTTAGGGATCCGACATTGTTATGAAGATTCCTGCGTGTAAGATTGCTAGAAAAGACAATTTGAGAGTATAACATACATTCACATTTCAAGAAATTTTAATCAAGTTGTTGATTCATATGCTAACTATGTACTAGATTGGAATTTGTTTCATAGACCATAAGCATTTCACAAACACATTTTACACATGTAAATAGAATAATAATCGATCATCATAAATATTTTTCTTTAATTCCAAAAACAGTGACGTCATAATACATAAGTTTCATATACAAAATTGGGGCTTCTGAGCCACCAAAATATACTACACGGTCATACAAAATATGCACCCATGTATGTAAGCCTGAGGTGGAGGAGGGTGCTGATCATGGTAGCACACCACGACTCTAGCTAGTCGGAAAAATAATCGAACCCATGCCCGTGGTACCCCAACCACCTGGCGCTGCATGGCCTCAGGCAAGTCCTCGACTTGTGCCATGGGAACCCTCTGTGTTAAGCGAACAAAATTTATGTGGATGCTTTGGAGAGTCTGCTCTGCATCCACACCCATGATCTCATTCCCTCTTTCCCTCCGTCGATGACGAGGAAAGCCTTCTGGACTTCATGGTCCCACATCTGCATATACATGATAGAGTTTCATTATATGTCATTAGACCAAAAACATGTCTTTTTATTTCATATATCAAAAAATACAAAAAAAATTTAATAACTCAAAAAAAAACAAAAGTGAGTTGGGGTTCGTTACCTATGTCTCCATATGTTGATCCCGGTGGTAGGGGTATATCCATATCTCCACGAAAGTCTATCCCTGCATAGAAGTAGTCGTCTATGGCGATGATCTGTCTCCGCCTTCAGAGGAAGAATTCTGCTGGATAGGGGTTGGCCACCTTTCCCCCTCCCAGTCTCCGCATGACATTGGCACAGTGTAGCTGAGCTGGATCCCTAACTCTGTGTGGAGTAATGTCAACTCTAGGGATTATGCTTGACACCCTCTCAAAAAAGGATGCACTCAGTATGCTGTCGAGCCCAAAGTTCTGTATCCTTCCCATCTTGCAGTCATTGAGTTGCTGCTTCATGTTTCTTAGCAGCGAGGTACTCTAGCCATATATCGTAGGTTGCGTACACTCTACTGCATAAAACATCATTGGCCTTGAGGCCTGGTGGAGTGATGCTAAACCTGTGATTCTGCTGAATGCCAATAGTATGGCTTTCAACCCCAGGTTTTGAACTACGTTTGATGGGATTTGACTCCCAACCTTCTCTGTACCGCGAAGGCAATACACAACTATGAACTTCTCTATAGTTAGCCCGCCTCATGACCTGCGGGATCAGAGGTTCACCACCTCCCCTCGCTAAGACAAACCTGTGATAAAATATATGTCTTCAACCTCGATGCTGAGTGACATCCCATACAACTGAAAGGTTTCAGAATATGGATCCTAGTAGTCTACTAATAGCTGGAGTAGCCTTGGCTTGGCTCTTAAATTGCCAAGGCGCCAAAACTTATACAATCCACAAGCCCTCAGCACTTGTTGAGCCATTAGATCAGCCTGCACAGCCTCTTCAACATCACCATGTTCTCTCTTTCTCCATTCTAGTACCATCATGCACAAACGTTTTTGAGTTTCATCAGTATTTTCCTTTGAAAATCACATTTGCGTGTATACCCAGCCCTATACGCAGAAAAAGACCCGATTTCTGCGTGGGCCGAAACGCACAATTTGGGGTGGCCTAAATAAAAAAGTTGAGCACTAGAATTAAAAAAAATTGCATGAAAGTGAAAGAGTAGGGCATGGGTAATTACCTGGACCAAACGCGGAGTGATTTCGTCAGACGATGCTCCCGGAAACCACTTTTGAAATTATGGATACAAATGCAATATGGTGGGTGAATTTTCAAAATGGTATGATTTTTTTTTATTTTTCACTATTTTATAGAATTTTTTTTGAAATTTTTACCCACTTCCTATAGTTTTTGACCATTTCTGTCCATTTTGGACCGTTTGGACTAATATGATGTTGTAGGAGCCCGTTTTGAGTGCGATTTGATCGATACTTCAACCCGTTCAAGTCTATTATAGGTATCATGTCTAAACTGACATATAGGTTAGGATTTCACATCTACCTGCATTTTGCATGACCTTATGACCGTTTCATCTTAACCTTAGGTATGAACCCATTCCATGATGTCACAGAACCTTCTTGCTGCTTTTAGAAGTGGCGTTATGTGAATGGTAGATATTTCCCATACATGGTTACCCTAGTTAGATCCCATATTGCATTTGGTGCCCATGCCGACATTCCTCCTTTAGGTTGTGGGAGTCCTTTTAGTCCCACCATGTCTTTGAGCAAGAGATTCATTCTCCTCTTGAACTTTATGCTGGCCATTTCCCTGGGAATCCCTTGTATATATCAAGTTGTAATTGCATTTTCATGAGTTTTGATTTCCTTCTTGAGGTTTATGCCGACTCGCTGACTTTGAGTTATCATCCATATAGCCCAAGCTTGTCTCATGTCTAGCTAAGCAGAGCCTTTTTACATATCTGTTGTAGCATTATCATCCCTTTTACGATGAGGAGACCTTCCCCCGAGTGTCATTATCCTGCACATATATCCTTGCATTGAGCATAGGAATGTTCCACTGCTTGGAACTAGTTTTCTTGTCCCCTGACACTCGTCTCCTCCTAGATTTGTACTATAAAGCGCTTTTATTCTTTTTCAAGTTTTTTAAAATATCTGAAAAAGTTAAAAAAAAAAGTTAAAAAACCAAAAAACCAAAAAGCTAGATAGGAAAAGATGTTATCTTTGGCAGCAATTGAGTCGTGTCACCTTCAAACAGAGCACTGTATATCACATCCGTTGGTTGGGTTATTAGTTTGACTTTAGGAGCTATACTCATTACTATGAGTTTATCTCCATTGAATGGTTAAGCTTCCAGTCCTTATGGAACCTTTGTTGATTCCTCCTACGTTAGAGAGATGTCCCAGTTTGCATATCGAGTCCATGTTTCCTACCTTCAGTCACCATTCTCCTTTATGCTCTTGTTCGAAGGAAGTTGGAGCTTGAGTCGGCCATTCCTCAATTATCTTGACTTTGCATGTCAGCCATTCTTGGTACTATTATTGGTTCATGCACATCTTGTTCGAGTTCTTCCACATTATACAACGTTGCTGAGTACCTCATGTTGGTTGATGGGGGATGCCTTAATTCCCTCCTTCCTACAGAGTCCATTCCATCGACATCGGATCATTTATTCTGGAATAGGAGTCTAGAGTCATTTGAGTGCCTTGAGAGTTACATTCATCAGTGGTAGGTTCTATCTCTATTGATAGTTTTGGGAATACATCAATGTCCCCTGATCGATGGATTCTTCCAAGTGTTCGACCTCAACACATCAATTCACACTTGTTAGATTGCACTATGTACCTTGATTCCCATTTTCATTATTGGGGGGTGATCTCACGTCTGTTAATGGTATACATCAATGACCGATAATTAGATGATGGACTACTATGTTCGACCTCGACACATCTATTCGCATAGTAGGACATGTACTCGTAGCGCTTCATGTAGAAGACCTTCCAGCTTGGTGGCATTCCATATATGCTACCTCCTTGATCATTCCAGTGTTCATGAGATTTCAGCCCTTGTGATTTGATTCTAGTGTATATCATATATTTTCATCCACTATGGAGATCTTGATCCAATGTATATCTTCAGCTATTATGGAGATCTTGATCTGTTGTATATCTTCATCCAATTTGGAGATTCTGATATATTGTATATTGTACATGGCGATGACCACACATGTCACATTTTGTATATCATGCCTATTCATGGCCATTGTACTCCTATGTATCTGAGACTGGTCCATGTATTTGTAGTCACATGCAGAGATTTATCATTGTATTGTATTGATGAGTGGTTGGTTCTTCCACCTGGGTCTTCATTACTCCACTTTTGGGATGGATTTTATAATGTATTTCAGCCATCATGTTACCCCTATAACCTCAAACATTAGGGGGCATCTGTTATAAATGATTTTACCACACATGGTTGATCACATTTTGATGGCCTTCCTTGTCCCTCTGCAGACTCTTTAGACCCCATGTACTTATATTATCCTTTGATGTTCCAAGATCATCCCTAAAAAACCCCTGTTTATTGATGTACGCGACTTTTAATCCCATACGTGCATGTACATGCGACTTTTGAACTCAAACCTGCGTACATCGAGATACGTGCATAACTCCAAACATTTTTGGAATTTTCCTCATATGAGTCCGAATAAATTGACTCTTGGCCTTCCAAATTCCTTGTGAATGCTCGGATTCGACCCTCCATTACCCTTTTGGAGTGCTATATAAGGAACCCCTTAGATACATTGAAGGGGAGTAATTGAAGAGCAACGAAACTATAGTCCATTGTTGCCATAGTTTGGTTATACTTGAGTCTGCATCCCTTTGTCCCTTTGTATCACTTTGTGTTCTTCCCAAGCTTTCCTTTGCTTGTGAGCTTGCTATCAAGATATGGAGGATTGAGGTGGTGGAGGCCCAGGTGGAGGACTCAGTTTCTCTAGTTCGTAGACATGCCGACAGAGGTTGTCACTATTGTAATATTTTATTTTATTAATAGAAATATTTTTCCTATCCAATTATGTGCAATTGAATATGAATATTGAATCCATGGATGTGTTTAATTGTTTATGAATTATTGAATATATATGCTAGAGTAGGTATAACACATTATTATAGACCATGCTTGTCTTGTTTGCTGTTGTTGAGAGCGAATTGCTAATATAAGTGTGAATTGGAAAGCTCAATGGGGATCTATTTCAACCGTTCAGAATAAGGTACAATTCTATATCCCTTAGTGTTAGATGTTTGGTTTCTCTTGCATATTGGGAAAGATTGATTTCTAGTGTCAAAGCTGTCTGTTGTGGTACACCCCAAGCCATAGGGAGTTTCTCTCCGTAACATGTAGGATGTAGGAGAAATAACCAACTCACCCAAAGGATTAGAAAGTGAAAAATTTCATCATGTGAAGGATCCATAGGGGTAGGAACATGCATCTCCCTAAAAAGCGTGACACTTTCCTCATGTGTTGGTTCCAAGGTAGTGGAATCATGCACTTCTTCAAAAAGCGTGTAACCATTTTCAAGAGGAAATTCAAGTTCCTCTTCCACCACAACAAGTGATTATCTCTCATCATTCTCATCTTCAAACACACCAAGAACCTGCAATTTTCCATGTTTCTCATGATCCCTCATGTCATGAGAATCCTCTAAGCAATCTACCATATGACAATCTAAAACATAGGAGGAAGAACACGTATCTTGCAACCTCTCAAGAAGTTGCTCACTTTGAATTTTGAGCTTATGAATATCCTCATTATTATTCAAGTATGCTTCATGTAACCATTCATTAAGATCAACCAAATTGTTTCTATCAAAAAGAAAAGACAAGAAATTACCTTCAATGTTGCACATTGCTCTTTGAATCTTCTCCGTGTCTTCAATGAAGGATGGCTCCTCCAATGAAGAATTTTTCCAACAAGAATTTGACACCCATGATTTAGTGTCATTGAGTATGCTAGGGGCCTCATGGATATTCCCTTCACTCATCTTCAAACACCCTTCAATCAAGGATGGTTCATGGGTGCGAACCTCCTCTTCTTCTTTATTCTTGATTTGATCAACCCTTGAAGCTCAAGTGGTGATTGGGAAGTTGATCTTGGTTCTTCATTATCTGTCACAAGGTATTCATCTTCATGCTTATGAGAACTTTGTATTGCAACAACATTTTCAAATCTGATCTCTGTGTCACGAACATAGAGTTTTGAGCACCCATCAGCAGGTATTCCTCCATAGTTCAATGACCCATCAATAAATTCTCTTTGATTTGCACAACCCACATTAGTAAGGATTGTGTGCTTGTATTCACGTTCCTCTTCATGTTCTTGTTTTCAATCACCTCGAGGTGATTGATGCTCCACTTCATGAATCTCTGTCTCTTCCTTTAGTGGTGTATCTAAGATCTTTTCATCTCCTTTAGAACAAAATTTCTTCCACATGATGTCCTTATAAGTATTAATAACGTCCTCATTTATAGGGAAAGATAAGTCTTTTCTCTTTTCACAAGTAGGCTTATCATTTCTTTACTGAGTCCACATCTTCACTATTAGGCCTATACCGAAACACCCACTCAGCAAAGTCTTCAAAAGGGTAGATATTAGATGCCTATCCCATCACATTAAGATATGCTTGATATTGTGGGGGTAAAGTCTTGCATGTTTCTCTCAATATTTCTTATTCATCCATAGGAGTAGCTCATGGTGGTTTGGCACATACATATTCATAATACACAAGATCATAAGATCCCTTCTGAAATTGTAAAAAGTGTTGCAAGATGGCAACTCTTCCTGATACTGTTCACATTCTTCTTCATATTGCTCATAATCATATTCAGAGGAGTCTTCATAATACTAAGACATGGCTGCAACAGTTTCTTCAATGTATTTTCTGAATCAATAGGCGAAAGGACCATGCTCTTATACCACTGTAATGTCCCTACTTGGAAATTTGGGAAATAGTGTTTTTTGGACAATTTTTGAGCTTTACTAGTCAAGACTGGAGGGGGTTCCAATTGACTCCAAATGGTATCAAATTTGAAATGAAAGGATAGGGTGAGTATTATAACATTAACAAAATACCTATGAACACTTTTTATCTGAATTTAATCTAGTTCAAACTGGTTTGGGGCCAGGTGGAAACAATGCAATTGTACATAGGAAATTGTGGTCAAATTCCCCCAAGGGTGAGGGTAAAATTGGCTTCCCAACTCAAGTACAACCCTCCAAAATTTGTGAACAGAGTATTGGGATTGTTATCAGAAATAAGGGGCTGTAATTATACATGGTTATCTTTGCAAACTAATTATAAAGTGTATCATTTGCATGACCACTTTCAAGGAAGTTGCTTATGGGGAAATTGCATAACTAGCTCGATTTTGACATATGAAAGGTTAAGTTAAAGATTTATATCAGGATGTGACATATAGAGACCATATAAAGAATACAAATTTATCCCCAAAAAATATTAAACACTAGAGTAATCCATTCATACAAGTCTGGTATACAACTCATTCAATATGGGAGTCAAATACATGAAAACTAGCGGTTTAATAGCATGAAATTGCAAGAGTTTCACATATGAATTTATTGGATTTCGACCCACAAGGAATAGGTACATGAAATTACAGAGTAACACCTAATATATGTATTTCATAACGTCATCAAAATCAGAGAACATCCGTCATACAAATATGATATAAGACTACTTCGATATTGGATCCAAATCCATGAAAACTAGTTATTCAAGAGCATGGGAATGCAAGACTTTCGCACTGGAGTTTCTTGAATTTCAAGCTACAGATAATATGTTCATGAAATTACAGAGTTATACATAATTTATGGCTACCCATAATCATTAAAATTATATAAAATCCCTCATACAAATCTGATATACAACTCTTTCCAAAATGGAAGCCAAACACATGAAAACTAGTCATTCAAGAGCATGGGAATGCAATCCTTTCATACATGGATTTATGATATTTATACTTAAAAAGAATATTTAAATATGATTATATAGACATAAATCACATACCCAATCTTGGGCATCAAATATACTCAGCAAAGTGCGAGCACCACTCCAACAAGTGCTCCATCAACATGAGAGTATGGGGGAATGGAGAAGAAGGAATGCGAGAATAGGGAAGTATGTGAGAATTAGAATGCATTGAAATTCAACCTGTAACTAAAACACTTTCATTAACCTCCAATTATAGGTATGAATAGTATCTCCATCAACCAACTTGGAAAGGAATCCAAATCCCTCGAAATTGGTTCACAAGCAGGGAGAGTGAACACTCATTGTGCAATGGACAAACAAAAGCTATCCAAAATGCCAAATGCCAATTAGAAAATGATCAAAATATATTATCATTCCTCATGAAATCCTTTTATTAACTTCATTAGGACTCTTAAGGTCAAATTTCCCTCCATGGTTTCCTCCAACTCATCTTAGTGGTTTAGTAACTCTGATGACACTTGTCTTCCTCTTCATGCTCCAATTCTTTCCCCAATTCGAATGACTGCCTATAACTTCCAAATTTGACCTCTTGGTGACTATTTTTTATCCCTGTCCTTTAATATTTGTTGTATGTCTGCAATGAAGTCTGAATTTGTCATACTTGTCATATAATCTTTCATCATTTGTTGTCATAGAGTGCATGGAATCTCCTTCCAAGTGGCACACCTTGTCTTCTAGTATCTTCCTCTTCAATGTTTGTTAATATCGTTTATGTATTTGAATTCATTGGCTCATTATATGATATTTTACACCACATCACCCTCAAATAATGTTACATTACCCATGTGTTCGAATTTGGATGAATACCATGCCAAGTGTGTGGGGAATCTAGTCACCCAAAGGCTCCACAAGCTTCCAAGTGTCTTCATGAACCCATGCCACCTTATTTTCTTACCATTTATCATTTATGTGACCCCTTTAAATGTGAATATGTTAAAATAAAGTCATTTTGTGTCCCATATCCCCTTATTACAAAATTTATGTCTCCATCTCAACCTAGGGAACTAGTAGGTTGGCGAAACATTATTTGCAAGTAGTCTTATTTGGAAATTATTTAATTAAGGACATAACATGCTCAATCCAAAGATTAAACTGAATGGGAACATGCCATGATTTATAATTGTAACTCTCTAATGAAGAACAAGATTTGGACTCTTGTTTCCTTTCCTCATGGAAATAATTTAGTTGGTTGTAAATGGATTAACAAAACAAAGATTATTACAAAAGGACATATTGAAAGAAATAAATCGTAGATAGTAGCAAAAGGTTTTTCTCAACAAAAAATGTACTGAAACTTTTGCTCCAGTTTCTAAAATGAACACAGTAAGAACGATGTTTTCTTTTGCTTCATTTTATCAATGGAAAATACACTAAATGGATTTTAAGAGTGCTTTTTTGAAGGGTGATCTTCATGAAGACATTTATATGAAACAACCACTTGATTTTATCACTATTGAAATTTCAAGTTTGGTATGCAAATTAAATAAGTATTTATATGGTCTTAAGTAGGCACCTAGACCTTGGTACAAGAAAATTGATACTTATTTTTTGAAGAATAGATTTAAGCGGCTTATATCTGACTCCAAATTTGTCTATTAAGAACTTTCATGACGATTACCTCATTGTGGTACTTTACGTGGATGATATTATCCTTATTGGAACCCAACTTGCATTCATACAAGAAATGAAGAATAACCTTAATCATGAATTTGAAATGACAGATTTGGGCATAATATTGCATTATTTTTTGGGTCTTCAAATTTGGAATACGGTTGATGGTATATTTCTTTCTTAGCCTAAGTATGCTACAAATTTACTTGCTTAATTTCAGATGAGTGATTGTAAGCCTTATATAATTCCATTTCAGTTCGGTGTCAAATTAAATGTTTGTTGTGATACTCCTCTTGTTGATGCCACTTTGTATCCCTATATTCCAAGGAGTTTGATATATTGGAGACATAGTGGGCATGTCCTCTCTTTTGTATTCATCATGGTATTGAGGTATGAAAAATACTCTTGAATCTAATTGGAAAAAAACGAAGAGAATTATCATATATTTGTAGGGGAAATTTCATTACAGTGTTTTCTATTATATCAAGGGTACAATTTCACTTCTTAGTTATACATATTTTGATTGGATAGGGGATCATTTAGATAGAAGTTATACTATATGGTACATGTTTTGGATTGGTTTAGGTTTTATTTCATGGTCTTGTAAGAAGTTGAGATCTCTTTCTTTTTCTTCTTGTGAAGTAGAGTATAGGGCAGCTAAAGAAGTAGTGTATATTCAACAAGTTCTTACTGATGTTGGAGGGGTTCAAAAGCTCCTACAGAGTTGATATGTGTCAATTAGAGTGCAATTAATCTTGCATACAATCCATTGTATCACTCAAATACTAAACACATTGACCTTGATACTCATTACAGAAGGAAAAGAACATGTAGCGGAGGTTTTTAGTGTTACAAGATTGGCAAAATTTGTTAAAAAAAACTCGCTACAACCTCTTCCAAAGGTAGAAAATGTTTTAATGAAAGTTATTACATATATATTTTTATAACTAAAAAACCTCGACAGCCATAGGTTTTAATAGATGTTTTTTTACAAGTGTGTTTTGTTGAAATCAAGTGCACTGATGCTTATCTTAATAAACACACCCATGTCTTATGATATAAATAATATGCATCAGTGCACTCAAGAAGATCAAGCACCAAAAAACACTAAATTTCAACACCGCGTCGGTGCTTACATGTAGCCTATATGCACTAGTGCTTACGTATGACTGGAATGCAACAATGCGATATTTAACATCATATGCAATGGAAATCTTTACCAGCAAAGATCCAAATCCTAGGCTCTATCAAGCACCGAGAGGGATCAAATATCTCGAGGTGCAAACCTCTTATTAAGTATTGCACTCAAAGAGTTATTGATTTGATTCAAACCAAAAGACACATCTTTTTATTTAAGGTCGGCATATAATATTTTTATTATTAATATTTAATATTATTTATGGTCCACATATAATATTTTTATTATTAATATTTAATATTATTTATGGCCGACATATAATATTTTTTATTATTTTTTATTTTGTCAGGAAAGAACATTACAATATCTCCCCCATACATGGTTTTAAACCCATGTGCAAGGCCCTCCTAAAACCACGGGTTGTTTAGGAGGCATTGCACATGGTCTTAAAACCATTTGAAAGGCCCTCCTAAACCATGTAAAATAAAACCATGGGTTGTTTAGGAGGCTTTGCACATGGTTTTAAAACCATTTGCAAGGCCCTCCTAAACCATGTACAATAAAACCATGGGTTGTTTAGGACAAGGCCAACATGTTTTTTGCGGATAATTCAATTTATTATTTTTTATTATTTTGTTAGGTAGGAACATTACAACATCTCCCACATATTGTGTTGTTTATCTGGCCGACATTTTTTTGCGGATAATTAATTTTGTTATTTTTTATTGTTTTGTTAGGTAGGAACATTACAACATCTCCCCCATATTAGGTTGTTTTTGTGGCCGACATTTATTTTGGATGATAATTAAATTTTTATTTTTTATTATTTTGTTGGTAACAAACATTACAACATAATATGGACAAATGTTACAAGACATCCCGCATATTGGGCTGTAGAGCGCCTCTCGGTGCAAAGATTCGTAAACTTTAATGTTGTTGTCTATTTATAACATCGACCCAATGCATTTCATCATAATAAGCACTGGTGTGTATAAACTGCCTAATTTGCTCGGTGCATTTAAACAATTAAAACACACCAATGAGATTAATTGCAAAAAGCACCAACGCATACAAGCTCTAAAAAGTCTCGATGCATATAAACAATTAAAAAGCACCAGTGCGATTAACAAACAAAAACACACCGCTAAATGCGATTGAGACATGAACATTTTTATTTTTTTATGTAATGATGCGTTTAAATTTACTTTAGAGTTCTTGGCGTGTTATTTTATATAAATGCACCGATGTGTATCGTTTAAACAAACGCACCAGTGCGACATCAACTACCAAAAGCATTGTAGCTGATTATGTGAACAATGACTACTAACATTGCAGTGAAGTATCTATATTATATTTTTTATGTTTTTAATTGCATTATTCATTAGAAATCGAAATATTTTTCTTATACTATTATTCATTTCAATTTTAATTATTGCATTAGTTTGGATCAATTTATTATATCATAGATTCTAGCATCTATTTTAATATTTAATCATCCATACATTTAATTATCGATGTACCATTTCACATGTAACATTTGACAATAAAATTGGAAAATGCAATAGAATAAAAATTTTTATTTTATTATATATCAATAAGAGGGCCTTTGTCATACAAAATAGGACAACATAGAGACAACAATAATCAAAATTTCAACATGCATCTAATTGTTACACTTATTGGCAATCTGTTGTCTTTAAATTCGGACACTATGTCTAATAAATTATACAAAATGTTTGATTTTGACAAACATTTATTTCAAAGTATACAATAGCTTGCGTTAACATCAAAAATAAATATGGATTATCATTCTTCAATAGATCTGTTATTAGTGCTAGATCCACTTGCATCAGTTGGGTTATTTGGTAAAATGTTTTGTTGATTGGCTTGGTTGTTTTCCTCTGCTTCAACTTCCATCTGCAAACATAAAATAAAATGTACTAAGTGTATCTACATTGTTGGGGATAATGAAAATTAGAATAGATAATATACATGAATGTAAATTGAAATTCAATGTACCAGAGAAACAATTGTGTCTTGAGTTTCACACATTCTTTCAAAACCATGTCTCATGCCATCTATAAAAAAATGTTCGGTTGGTTGCACTCTATACTTTGTTTCCTGCAAGTTTTATACCCCGTAAGAAATCATAGATTTAACATCTATGATTTTTCTTGTTCTATTAATTATAAATGAGAGAAGTAAAACAACATAGATATTTACAAAATCCACAATTACTTTTTGATACGCCAACATATACTCACAACGCTTGCCTAATCCAATGTCAATAATTCTTTTGATGGCTCCTCTTTGCATTTTAGCACATGTTTCAAGACATCTAAGGATCGTAAGTGAAAACAAAAAAATATATAAAAATCACAACCACTATAAAATCTTAATTTGTTATAAGGAAATTACAAATACTCATGAACTTTGCTATCAACCCCTTTTTTCCTTGTCGTCATGTCTTGTGTGATGAATGGGTTCCATTTTGTTCTCTTTTCTACAAGAAAACAATTGAAAATTAATATTTAATGTTGAATTAATTAATGAGATGTACATAATTAAAAAAAATTAACGATTTCATACATTTGAAGCACGTTATGTCCATTTCCTTGACCATCTCCTTGTACACTTTTTTGGACATCCCTATTGGCACATTTCACATATCACGTTATTCATCCTTTAGAATTTTCACAATCTTCTTGGAAATGTAAAATGACATTAAACTATTTTTTTGTTGATATGAAAAATAAATATAGCTGAATTAAAACTATTAAAGGAATGATGCTTTGTAGTAGTTATACATGCATATTCTACTTGATAAACATGTTTAGCAATATTACTTTTTGAATGATTCTTTTTTGTCGTTGTATGTTTTTTCTATTGCAAGTCTGATAGGTCTCATTTACCATTTCTATGGAAATACCTCTTGTAGTTTAGATATGACCTAATTCTTCGAATCATTTAATTGATTTCTATATTGTAAGTGAAAATTACATCTATATATTCTTTGCACTTTATTCCTCATAGTATTATAAAATTATTACCCCATTTATTAAATTCCAACCCCACTCCATATCAGCTAAGGACCAATTCATCGTCATTTGCATATTCCATAAAAAATTCTTATGATGACATTCACTTATGTTGATGTCAGTACGTGCATAACATTCAAACTATCTGAATTAGGTTATTTGAAACATATTAGTGAATATTATTAAGTGCAATATTACTCAAATTGGGTAGAGTTCAGAGTAGCTAGATGCTTGAGGAATTGTGTTAGACCTTTGATAGCCACTCCTTTGAAGTGAGGTAACAAGTAAGACGAGGATTCATTAGAAGGTATCTTCAACACCAAGATCTTTTGGTTGTAATTCTTTTCTCATTATTAATATATCAATATATTCCCTATCTCATAAATGATGTTTATTTTTGTTTATAGAAATTCTCCTTGGTCATTTGCTTAGATCAATCTATTAAATTTGTGAACCATTGATTTATAGGAAAATGAGAGAAACTGAGAAGTATAATTATCCAGTAGAATATAAAAGACAATGTACACTAAACAAGACACATTTGAGATAAATACGATAGAATTGATCAGTTAATTACAACATTAATCTATGCTCATTAATCAATAATACAATGATTATACAATAAATAGAATTCGAATGCCATGGATAGGATTCAAATCCACTAGCTCAAGTTGACTGAATAACTAAATAAAGTTGTCTGAATAACTAAGTCAGTGCGTCTAAATCACTGCTGGAGGATCACTAGTCTAACTCCAGATGTCTAAATAAGTCTACAATTAGTTAACTAATGAGGTAGGTGGGAAAAGGCATGACTCTCCCTTCATGCATGCATAACTAGTGTTAGGCTAACTGAAAGTGATCTAACTGATTGTAACTGGAATTTGACTCAACATAACTGCTTACCAACTACAACCAATTGATGGAGGCTGTTAGTGGCACTCAGAGTGGTCTCCTATAAAGTAGGGATTGGCATCGATGGAACCAATGGCATCGATGGCACCAATGAAACTAGTGGAACCAATGGCACCAATATTCACGATGTCACCAAAACTCTAGTAAGGTGATAAATGAACTCCTAAGTTAAAAAATAATGACAAATAGACTATATTGGACAAAGAAGGATTATTAATCCTACCCTCCCCCCCCCC
>LPNX011103705.1:92301-168837 GCA_001517045.1 Pseudotsuga menziesii
ATGTCCTTCATCTCGAACTCAATAGCAAGCTTTCTCTTTGTATCAACAATCAACCCATCTGTACCTGTCACAAATATATCATCTACATATAGTAGAAGCATCACTGGGTTGCCATCTTCAACCTTGTAGTAAAGGTTGGAATCTGCTTTACTCTTGGTAAAGCCCAAACTGGATAGAAAGCTATAAATTCTGCAGTACCAGGTCCTGGGTGCTTGTTTCAAACCATACAGGGCTTTCTTCAATATGCATACATGAGACTCTCTGTCATGTGTCTCAAAACCGAGTGGTTTCTCTACATACACTTCCTCTTCCACTACACCATTCAAGAAAGCAGTCTTGACATCCATTTGGTGTATCTTCCATTTCATCACTGCAGCCAAAGCAAGTACTGATATGATGGAAGTGTATCTGGCTATAGGTGCAAAGGTCTCTTCATAGTCTATTCCCTCTTTCTGAGAGAAACCTCGAGCTACAAATCTTGCCTTATACTTTTCAATGCTACCATCTGCAGCATGCTTGATCTTGTAGATCCATTTGGAAGTTACAATGGAATTCCCATCTGGTCTTGGGACAACATCCCAAACATCATTCTTCATGATCGATTGGTACTCTTCGATCATAGCATCCTTCCATTCTTTCTGTTCTACTGCTTCTTCATAACTGGAAGGTTCTTTATCAATAAAATCACATAGTAAAGCTACATACCCGGAGCAGGATCTGGTCCTCTTTCTTTCTCTGTGATTCTCTTCTGGAGCCCCATATCTTTCCGCACCTTGGATAAGTTCTCGTAACCAAGCAGGTTTCCTATTATGAGGATTCTTCTCCAGAGGTGGATCTACAGGTCTTTGTGGTTCTTCAAATTCTCGATCTTCTTCTTGAGCTTCTTCATTCATGGTTGTATCATGAATTCTGGGTGCTTCTGCTTCTGCTTCTTCAGGTTCTTCAGCAAGTATCTTTCTGGATTTGTTGTAAGCTATGTCTTCATCAAATGTCACATCCCTGCTGATGTTAATCTTCTTGTATCCTGGGAAGTAGATTTTGTAAGCCTTCGAGCTTTCGGAGTATCCCACAAATATACCCTTCTTTCCTGAAGGATCTAATTTTGTTCTCTTCTCTTTTGGAATGTGTATGTACACAGGACAACCGAATATTCTAAGATGGATAACTTATGGTTTCTTGCCAGAGAAGACTTCTTCAGGAGTCTTGTTCTCAAGTACTCTATGTGGAGTACGATTCTGTACATACACCGTTGTTCTAGCAGCTTCAGCCCAAAGATGCATAGGAAGATCTTGATCATGAAGCATTGCTCTTGCAGCTTCCGTGATAGTTCTATTCTTCCGTTCTGCAATCCCATTCTATTGTGGATTATAAGGAGTGGACAAATCCCTCTCAATCCCTGAGTCTTTGCATAGCCTCTTGAATTCATTTGAAGTGAATTCTCCACCATTATCTGATCGAATGGTCTTGATCTTCTTTTCAGTATGGTTTTCGATCAAGGCTTTGAATTCTTTAAACTTGCTGAATACTTCATCTTTGTTCTTCATAAAGTAAACCCATGTCTTCCTAGAAAAGTCATCAATTAAAGAAACATAATATACATACCCGCTTAGAGAGTTTGATGACATTGGACCACATACATCGGAGTGGATGATTTCCAAGATTCCTTTTGCTTTTCTTTCGCTACTTGGAAATGTCTTCTTTGTGTTCTTTCCCTTTGCACATCCTTTGCAGACCCCATCATGTTTTGCTTGGATTTCTGGAAGACCTTCAACAACTTTTCTTGCAATAGGTAGTGCTCTGTAATGCACATGTGCAAGCCTTCTATGCCAAAGTTCACTTGGCTCTACTGTATCATGGACCATTGCTTGTTCTGGATGGCCCTTCAATTTATACAGTCCTCCTTCTTGTTCTCCAATTACTACCACATCATCGATAGTCTTTCCTCTAGGCCACATAATGACTTGACCATCTATGAATGCCACCTGCATTCCTTTTGCATCCAATGCTGATATGGAAAGGAGGTTCTTCTTGAGTCCTGGCACAAATAATACTTCTTTCATGGTTAGAGACTTACCAGAGTCTAGCTTATATGAGGATTCCCCAAGTCTACCTTTTATTGGATATTGGTAGTCATCTCCTAGTTTCACCTTGTGAGGTGAGTCATGTTCTGATAGTCTTACAAAGGATTCCTTGAATCCAGTCATGTGTTTGGAAGCCCCACTGTCTATAAGCCAATCATCACTTCCATGAGTAATGTTACTTGTGAGAGCGGAAATCAAAACATATTCATCCTCGCTTGAAGAGTCTTCACTTTCATATCTGGATTTCTTCTTGGATGGCTCATCTTCCTCTGTAGCATGAGCATGATGTCTTCTTTTGTTCCCCTTCTTCTTATGAGAGTGAATCTTGTTCTTAGGACAGTCTTTTGCAAAGTGTCCTCTTTCATCACATGTATAACATCTCAATCTAGATAGGTCCTTTCTATTGTGAGAGTTCTTAACTTTGGAGTAATGAGGATTTCTTCTTCTTCCCTTCTTGGAGTGAACTGTGAGGGCTTGATCTTCACTTCCCATATTCTCTTCTCGGGCTGCTATCCGAGCTTCTTCTTAAGAACATTCTTCCCATAGTCTGCTGAATTTGACTAACTTCTTTCTAGCACAAATTCCTTGAATGAAAGAATCCCATGACCTAGGAAGGCCATTCAGAGTTGTCATCACAATCTCTGCATTCTCCACTTCTTCATCTACAGCTTCTAATTGTTCCTTGATCTGAGAAACCCTTGTGAAGTAGGACTGGATAGTTTCTGCATTCTGAATCTTCACATTCTTCAGTTGATTCCTCAGAGTCATCTTCCGGTTTATGTTCTTCCCTTCAAACAATTTGGTTAGGGCATCAAACATAGCTTTAGGTGTCTTGAGAGAGGACACCTGTGGGATAAGGTGATCCTTGATATAATTAGCAATGATCCTCTTTGCCATAACCATCTTCTTCTTATGCAAGGCCTTTTCCCCATCTCCCTCTGGAACTGGAACCTCCTCATGAATGTAGGAGTCTAATTCATTCTCTTCCAGGATCAGGGAGATCCTATACTTCTCGGCTCAGAAGTTATCAGCTCCCTCAAGCTTATCATCAAGCTTGGTATGATGAGACATCTTATCTGAGAACCTCAAATGGAAATGCAAAAGATTTTAGATCTTACCAGGTTCAAGATGTCGGATCTAAAACTTGAGTTGAAATCCTGCAGAGCTGGTTCAGGAGCAAATTAGGGTTTTGCTTTTCCAGAGTTTTGTCCTTGAAAATGCCTTGAAATTTGTCCCTAACTTCGATTTTGGGGAGGAGATCAATCCAGGCCTGGGCTCACTGAAAATTCCTCTTCTGTGAAAAGCCGTAATTTTCAACAGTAGTGACAGGTCCAAAACTGAAAAATCTCAGAATTGGATTCTGCTTTGACAGAAAGATGCGCCCTAAGGAGGAGAGTTATTCCACCTTACTTTTGCTGAAAATCTGTGGAGGAAGATCCACAAACTAGGAATCCCTAGTTCCTGCAGTTGCACAGTGTCTTCTTCTTAGGTTAGCTCTGATACCATGTTAGTTTTTCAACATTAAGGTAGCATTATTAGGATCTTTAACTGAGAGAATAACAAGCACAACAATCAAAACACAAGAGACAATGAACACAGTGTTTTCCTCGGGGAAACCATAAAGGAGAAAACCCCGCAACTTCCTCAGAGATAGAATCAGCACCAAAACAGTAAAAGCCCCAAAACAGTAAGATGCACTCCCGACAGCAGTAGTCTTCTTCTTGTCTAGCCCTAGTGTCTTTCCTTCCTCAACTATGCTCTACACTTGAGTGTGTGAGTGATGTGTGCTAAATAGAGATCCCATATCTCTATTTATACTAATCCTAGCATGACTAAAACCCTACTAGGGCCGACCTCTACTTGGAGAGTCTAATAACCCTATTGCCTTGAAACTATGAGGACTTTAACCCTTACACAATTGGAGGGTTACCCACTATGACTTGACATGACTTGTTTACATTATTGATCCTCTCGATCAGAACATCGGGGCATGACAACATGACTCAAATACATAATAGATACATCCCGAAATAAACATCAGGTTACAATACATAAGATACATAGATGAATACATTCCGAAGTTACAAATACATCAAAAGCAATCATATGTCGGATCAAGCCTTTCCACCTCAACATGTACACTTTCTCAGAGTCCATCACACTTGGATAGACTTCTCTGGACATAATCCAGAGGGAGCAATGCTATGATTCCAAAATTTATGTGAAACTCAGCTGCTTTTGGTGTACAATGGTTATCAGACAAGACTTACTACTTGCATGAACAAGGCTCTGATACCATGTTAAATTTTTGAACCATTGATCTACAGGCAAATGAGAGCAATTGAAAAGTAGAATTATGTAGTGGAATATCAAAGACAATGTACACTGAACAAGACAAATTTAATAAGAATTGATCAATAAATTTCAACATTAATATTTGTTCATTAATCAATAATACAATGATTATACAATAAATAGAATTCAAATTCCACGGATAGGATTCGAATCTACTAGCTCAAGTTGATTGAATAACTATTAAAGATGACTTAATAGCTAACTCAGTGTGTCTAAATCACTGCTAGAGGCTCACTAGTCTAATTTCGGATGTCTAAATTAGTCTACAATCAGTTAACTGATGAAGTAGGTGGGAAAAGGATCCACTCCCCCTTCATGCATGCATAATAGGTGCTAGGATAACTTGAAGTTATTTTGATCCTCATAATAATATGGTTTCTCCAAACTCCTTCCACGCAAGTCTCTCTTCAAAACCTCTCCCCTCAAAATTTTGACAAAAGAATGAATTAATGTTTAGGTTTTTTTCTTTGAAACATCTTTTATAATTAGTTTTTGATATTAAAATTGTCGCCCCTTTTTCAATTTAGGGAAAAAATAACTTGTGTGATATTTATTTAATTTTGATTTTCGATCTTTGGTGCGCTTGTGATTGTTGTTCAGGACAATTCACCCTTGTAACTTAGGGTTTCTTGGGTCACCAACTTACTAAGACACTTGCGTACAATCAGCTTATCTATAAAATGAAATAGGAATAGGAAGAAGGCTTGACTTACCCGGTTTATGATGGTTGATCCAAGCTTGGTCTTCTCCTCTTTCAGTCTCCTTCAAAGCTTCCAGGGCTCTCCCAATTCACCTGTAAAAGACAAGTTCTTCAAGCAATATCTCATATATATATATTAATGGTTAGTGAAATGTATATTCATAATATCATAATTGAAATCATTCATAATCAATCATACATGAGAAAATAACAACACAAAGATTGCAAAAATAAATTTCTTTATTCGTAAACAGAGAATGGTAAGATTACAACCCAACTTCTGAAGCAAGGATTCCTCTGCAAAGCAAGGTCACCGAGTTCTGTTGCTCCAAGAGGTCTCAAGGAATACCACCAGCATAACTTTTCTCTTCTAGGAATGATTTTTTATTACCCCCATCCCATGCCCTCTATTTATACATGGGGAAATAGAGAGGTTTCGAAGGTTAGGATGGTTGAGATAGTTGAGATAGTTATTGATTAAAGCTCAGCTGATCTTGACTAATCATGATTTATTATTTTTAACATTGGATTAAGGTACACACAAGTATGTATATAGGAAAGTCGTGTGTGACATGATTCTTGCTCAAAGGAAACTCACGTGTTCAATTTACACGCGGGTTGCAATGCAAATAGTCGCGTATGACACGCGAGTTGCAATGCAAATAGTCGTGTTTGCATCATTAATATCCAAATGAAAATGTATGAATTTGGTCAGGAGTTTATGTATCAATGGTCATGCACATCTATAGTGTTTGGGAAACTTCAATCATGTTGTCCTTTTGTGTCTTGACATATTGGATGTCAGTAATCGGACGGAGAAGTGCCATTTTGGTTGATAGCAGATGCCCCCTAATGTGTGAGATCAAAGGGAAGTGATGGACGAAATATATTACAATTTTTTAATATTGAAAAACTCAAATGTCCAAGACAGCAGAGGAAGTACCTAAAACAAATACATATCAACTTCATATATTAAATAATATCTGAGGATTCCATGTTCAATATAATGGAACACTAGTTCCTTTATAATATTTGATTACATCATATGATACAGGTACAATACCATGTATATTACAAAGGTGGATCGAAGCCACAATATACAATGATGAGTCTTCTAAATCTGGAAGCTGTGTAACTGATCATAACATAATCTTGTACAAATTAGGTTATAAGTGTGAACCTAAGGTCTTCATCGAAATCCAAAGGAACCAATACAATCCATACCATGTGAATAAATGTGTTGAAGTCGAACATGGAAAGGACTCAACAGAATGTCAATTAATGAGTAAAACTGGCAACTGAAGCAAAGGAGTCCATCAATGATGATAGTGAATCCTAATGTACCATCGTCAAAGCTCTAGGTATTCATCTTCAGGAAGTACTGATGAGAAACCATACAGTGATGAGGAAGGCAATGAATCCTCCAACGGATTAGAAGAGTGACTCGAAACTGGATACGGGAAAGTAGACACAAGTAATACTCAGATAGGATAATGATGGAATTAGGCTAATAGTCAAATAAAGGGATAAATCCTTGAACAGTGAGCACGACACAGAGATGACCCAAGGCATCTTTTAACTTGTAGATAGGACAATTAGACTTATCTGTCATGTAGGAGACATGATCAGAATCCCCATGTATAAAGGAGAAATGGAGGAGTAAAGGATCGAAGTGATAGCTGAGCTGAAAGTGTAAAATGAAACATGCGTATCGAAAAGTTCAGAAAGTGTTATGTTCAAGGATGACATACTTTTACTGTTTATAACCCAAAGAGAGTACTTCTTCCTTATCTTTCGTGTTAAATTTTAACGAGTCCAGGAAAGTCAACTCAAGTCTCTCTTCATTTTTGACAAGCTTGAAGAGGGGAGAGAATAATGATTAATAAAGTCATTGATTCGTGGATTTTATGAGCCTGAACCAATACATGCTCGTTTGGTGTTTTCATATTTAGAGAGTCTAAAAAATTCGAAGAAGACTCAATGGGGGTGCTTTTTCAGCCAATTTAGTCTCCTGAGGTAGAAAAAGTATAAAACAAACCACATAAGAACTCTCTTAGCTTCCGAAGAAGTAAGGCACACCTTTTTCGTACTTAGTCAGGAAGGTTCGAAAAAGGTTAAATTACCACCTACCCAATGCCCCTTCAAAAACAACATATAGCCTGATTTTTACGAGTGTGAAGGAAGGAAAGATCACTCGGAAAGATCCATTTGATTACGATAAATGGTGCTTACAATAGTAAACTTGATTCTTTGTTCTTTAGGGTTTAAGGAGCATGACAAAGACATCGAGTACACTCATAATCTTTTTCATGTTTAGGTCTAGAGCATGAAAAAGAGAAAACTAAGTTCATACTGGGCGCTCCTTTTCTGTAAATTTAGTCCCTCGGGTTTAGAAAAAGCGATAAACCTATGCCTGAGAATACTCTTCTCAATTCGGAAGAAAAGAGAGTGTTCCTTTTTCATATGATTCCACATGGTCCAAAAAAACGATAACCTACCACCAATGTGGATTCCCATTCACATATTCTTAACGAGCCTGAACGAACAAGTTTACTCGGCACTCAATTCTATTTTGAGGAGTTAGAATTGGGCCTAAAGAAACTCCATAAGGGCAGGGAGCCTTATAAAAATGGGATAGCTTGTAAAAACATATCAAAATGAGGCTCAATTTGGTGTGAAAAATAACTAAGAAGGCTCCCCTAAACCTATGAAAAATGCAGCATGAGTACCAAAAGACGACAAAGTGTTGTAAACTAGGGTACTCATGGAAGGAAATCTTTATCCACGGAAGAACAATGATGTAGGCGAGGTAAAAATGGTTAAACACCATAGTCCGTGGTCAAAGAAGTCATCCTAGGGTTAAGAACAGATAAGGTATTGATGCATAATGACATATGAAAGACCCAAATCATACCTTATATGAGCAGATAACAACCTTTAAAAGACTTCGAGCCTGTTGCATTAGGAAAAAGGGACATGGTATTAGTTCAATTAGAAAAATAATTTTCAAACTATAGGTTAAAAACCCAAAAATTGAAATTTTTCCTATTTATAGTTCAAAAAATAAAATTAAAACATACCATTTCATGTTTTTACCCACTTTAGCAATATTTTACCTCTGACTTGGATTGCTCAACACAGACAAATCGGTGGACGATTTTGAATTCCGCAAGTGTCAGGTTAGCTAGCTTTCTCCTCTCTTGCATTCCAATTGTATCAATTTTCAATTCCACGCAAATTTTCATGTTTTGGGCTTGCCCTAGGGATGTTGTGTAGTACACGTGGGTAGGAAACTTATACAGTCGTGTACACACATTGTACATGTTACCTGACTGAAGGAAACTCACGTGTGACATGTGATCTATCTAAAAGACAGTCGCATGTACTACGTAACATAAGAATTTTATAAAAATGGCCAAAACTAAAAGAATTTGATAGATTCTAATGTTTAATAATGGTCATATGGGAAGGTTCAACCATGGTTTTGGAATGGAGGAAGCGAGAACATGAGGATATGGACCGCGAGGCCCTCTGTGATGCCCGCACTATTAATGCATTACGTCAATGTGGGTTACTAAAGTTCTTTTGTGCTTCTCCAATGCGGGCCAATGTCCGCTTGCTTGAACATTTGATTGGCTACTAGGATCATGACCTCAGAACTTTTGATCTTCAAGGTGAGTTTTTGGAGATAGCTTTAGAAGACATGTTTTCATCATGGGGTTGTCTCACAGGGAAATGCCTATCAAATTCAAAGGCACTGGCAGGGGTGGTGACCCCATGAGTGTCCAAGATTATGTGGACACCTACTACACACTTGGGAGTCAGAAGAAAGGATCATGCGACCCAATTGCTCATATTTCCAACTTCCCACTTCAGGTAGTGGTAAGTACTATAGTATGGGTTGCAGGATCTTCATCATTACATCTCGCCACTTAAAAAAAAATGAGAGTGGAAGTAGAGTGCTTACAGGGAACTGTGATTGATTGGTGCTCGAGTATAATATCGATTATGAAGAAACAACTCTCTGACTGTAAGAGAGAATGCCACAAGAATTTTGGGTATTCAAGTATATTAGTGGCATTCTTCTTTGAGAGAGTAACCACTATCAGCCCTGCGCTACCACTTCCAGCTTTCTCTCCTTTCCAACCTAGGTTGACCAGGTGGGGAGAAGTCTTCCTTCGCCAAGGTGGTGGAGGATGAGTCCAGGGTGTATACGATGATGACTTCTATGTGTGGTGGGGATGAAAGTTACCGGCACTTGAGCAGTTTCCTTATATAGGTTTATACTTTCAAGGAGACAATGATCTCGTCCTCCCGCTAGGAGGAATGTGGAGAGATCTAGGTATTTTCATTTTTATGAATTTTTTCATAAAATTATATACATATGTATAAGAGTTTTTAATCCACTTAAATGTTTAAAATGCAGATGTTGGACATATCTGCCCTGATGGGCATCCTAGGATGTATGTACATCTTGTACCAGGTGGATATCAAGGTTTAATGAGGGTACTCAAGGGAAAGCTGGCCAGGCTAACCCAAAGAGTTCCCACTATATGGATTGAGCAGATTCCTGCTATTATGCAAGAATTTGTTGTATGGATTCCACCTATCTGGGTACGGCTCATGAAGAGGGTATCCAGGGCCATTATGGTTTATATAGAAGTTGAAGAGGCTGCTGCAGCTGAAGAAGTTGATGATGAGGATGATGCTGGTGATTAGGCCTAGATCTATTGTTATTTTATGGATTGCAATCCAAATTTTTGTATATTATTGTATATTTCGACAATTGTGACTAGATCTTAGGATAAAAAACTTGACCTATCTATGGACGTATTTTTACATATATATATAGTGGTTATTTACACGTGCTCCAAATGTATCTGTTGTTTATATTTTACAAAATGTGTGTTAAGTGCCAATCGAGAATATAGTTCGCATATGCATCAGTTAATGTATTTTCATTATGTGGAATATGATTAAATGAAATATAATCGAAATTTCTTTCAAGCAATCTAAACTTCAAAAACTGACGTAACAAGGTAGGGTTTCGCACTTGATAAGCTCCATTGAGCTGGGAAACTACTAGTTGAGAGTCAAGTCCGACTTCCAACTAGGTGATACCACATGAAAAGGCATCCCATAATAACTCAATAACAACCATGTATTCTGTCACATTATTGGTAGCAGGACCTAGACAAGCGCCTCTAGAGGAAACTAGTTGTCCTGAGGGTGGATAGATGACCCATGCAGCTGAGGCCAGGTTACAAGTATGATGACTAGTGCCATCTGCAAAACCTATGAACCACTCAGCTCACATCTGTAACAATCACCAAATGATATAAGAACACTAACCCGGTGACTATTTTACATAAAATTACATACAATAAAATACAAGAAAAGGCACTAAGACTAGGCATAGTACTTCTTCAGGTAGATCCAATTTCTAGGCTTAGGCAGCTTGTTTCCATAAAAATAAGCTAACCCATATGCCCCTTTCTTCAATACCTTCGACACAATGTAGGGTCCTAACCACATGGACCTAAACTTTGCTACCCCCAGGGGTTCTTTGTTTTGATCCTAGAGCAAGACAAGCTCCCTCGCAGAGAAAATTCTAGGCTTGACCGATTTATCATATTAGTTTTTAACCCTATTCTTTCGAGCTTTGTTTGTCGTTAACGTATATCAACGCTGCTTATCTGGATGTTCCAAATGTAGCAAACATTCTTCTAATTCAGTCATGTCTCGGAGTACATGAATAGCAATTTTAAGTGATGGAATTTCACACTCAATCGGAGCGACTGCTTCCACCCCGTGAACGAGTTGGAAAGGTGAAAACCCCATGGCAGTTTTAACATTGGTTTGGTATGCCTAAAGTGTAGGATATAACATAATGTGCCAATTTGACTGGGCTGCATTAATGGCATGCTTAAGAATGGTATTCAAGGTCTTATTGACTGCCTCGAATTGACCATTCGCTTGCGGGTAGAAGGAAGATGAGTGATCTTGCTTAAACCCTAACATAGTAGCCAATTCAGTCATCATGCTATTCTGCAAATGACTGCCATGGTCAGTGATAATCTCCTTTGTAATTTCGAAGCGAGTGATAAGCTAGTTGAATACGAAAAAAGTTGTAGTTTCATCGTTAGCCCTGAAGGTAAGCATTTCCTCTGCCCACTTAGTGAAGTAATCAACACCAACAATGATATATTCCCCCCCCCAGCTGAAACTGGGTTGCACACCATGTAATATACCCCGCATTTAGTGAAGGGGCCCACTGTAAATAAAGGAGTAGGATGACGCCGCATTTTCCTGGTGTATAGCTGACATGGATGACAACGCTTCACATCCTCCACACAATCTTTAAAGATCGTGGGCCAAAAATAATCGGCACGCAAAATATTTTGGGTCATTGCTAACCCAGAGAAATGATCCCCGCATGCTTCGTTATGGGAATCATTTAGGACACGCTCGACCTCCTCGTGGGTGAGGCATCGACGCAAAACATAGTCTACCCCTCTACGGTACACAACATCCTCGATGATAAGGTAGTTTTTCGCATGAACATGCAGTTCACGCTGCTCTTCCCTCGAGAAGTTTGCAGGATACTTCAAATTTTGGAGATAGATAAGTATATCTCCATACCAAGGATCAGAGGTTGAAATTAGAAAAATGTACTCATCTGGAAATGAGTCTTCTTCAACCCCTACATTCTCTTATGTTGGAAATTCTGCAATAAGTACTGCAAAAACTAAGGAATTTTTTAGATTTGGTAGATTGAAAATCCAAGTCAAACTCCTAGAGAATGACTATCCATTTATTGAATTTTCCCCTGATTATGCATCGGGACAAGACATACTGAAAGGGATTAACATATGATACTATTGTAGTGGTATTTAGTATGATGTAGTGACGTAACCTCTGCACATCATAAGAAACTGCTAAAGCCAATTTCTCAACATGGGAGTATCGAAGTTCCAGACCAGTCAATGTACAACTAAGGTAATATAAAACATGCTCTTGGATATTTTCATCTTCCTGGACTAATACTACCCCAATGGTCGATTTTGATGCAACCAGATACAATATAAAATATCGAGAGTAATCTGGCAGGCGTAACAAAGGAGCTGACACCGAAGATTTGTTCAATGCCTTGAAAGCAAGTTGTGCGGTTTCATCCCATACAAATAGAGTGTCCTTCTTGAACAGGCGCATGAAACCCTTAGTTATATTGGAATAATTAACTATAAAACATTGAAGGAAGTTAGAATTTCCTTGCAGGCTTTAAAGTTTCCTGATAGAACGAGGAGGAGGCAGATTTACAATGGCCTCTACTTTCAAAGGATCCACTTGAATACCTTTGTTTGAAACTATGAACCCGAGTAGCCTTCCTGACTCGACGTAGAAAGCACACTTATGGGGATTGAAGCGTATTATGTAATGTCTACATCATTCGAAAATCAAGTGAAGCTAATATGGATGATCAATCCTCTTATGAGAATGGGCAGGAAAATCATTGAGGTACGGCTCAACACTATTCTTAATTTCATGGAAGGAAAAATTCATTGCCCCCTGAAAGGTAGCCCTTGCATTTTTCAATCCAAAGGCAATTTTTCTGTACATGAAGGTACCCCAAGGACAAATAAAAGTCATTTTATGTTAGTCTTCCGGCTTAATTTCGATTTGATTGTACCCAAAAAAACCATCCAGAAACGAAAAAACTTCACTCCCTGCACAAGCATCAATAATTTGATCTATAAAAGGTGTGGGCTAATTGTTCTTCGAACATGCCTCGTTCAAGTCACAAAAATATGTAGATACACTTATCGTCCCTTGTTTCTTATCAATGGGAACATGATTGATACCCATTCCGTTAAAGCAATCAGGTAGATGAAACCTGCTTTCAACAGTTTTTCCACTTCATCCTTAACGGCTGTCGCGTTATGCGGGTTAACAGGTCTAAGTTTTGTCGAATCGGTTTGGCATCAAGATAGGTTCAGATTTCATGTTCAACAATCGATGGATCTATGCCTAGAATCTCCTCATATGACCAAGAAAACACGTCGCAAAACTCCTTAAATAAGACACTATAGATGGAAATATCCTTCGGAGAGTAGTTTGCACCTATATGTACATTTTCGACGACATCGGGGTTTGCAGAGATGTTGATAGGAATGGTTGCAGAAATATTTTCCATATTCCCCTCAGAAAAAATTCCCTCCCTTAGCAAGGGATTGATTGGTAAATCAACATCGTCTTCCAGTCTCACATGGAACTCCTGGTTTTTTATTCTGCTTAGCTCTGGAAGGAAGTGGGATCTATGGTGAATATCTTCAGAGATCTTGTCTCGCCCACTCATGGATTCAAAAATGGCTTCATTCGAAGGCAAGACCATATCTAAGCAATCATTTGAGTATAAAGATTTCTCTTCCCAAGCAGGTAGATAAGCTTCTTTTGACTCCTTTGAGACTGTAGAAGGAGTCAAAATCGGATCAACAATGGTTTTAATGATTGCTTGGTAAGCCACTTCCACTGCTGATAAGGGCACCTGAGGTTCGTAACGGGTAGGAAGGACCCAATGATCGGTTGTATCGACAACCGTTGTGATAGACTTGCCCACACTTGTGGAACCTAGATAATTTATCGGAGCTGGGATATCAAATGTTCCCATTAACGATGAATACATACCAGCCCCCAAGCTCTGTGTAGCAGGCTTGACCTGATCAACCAATGGTACCGTGGACTCATTCGTTTCTAAATGGCCCCTTCAAGTGAAATTGAGTTGGTCAACAGTAACCAACTTTCCTTCATGTGGAAAAACCACTACCCGAAGAACATGCAAGGAAATCGTGCACATAGAGTAAGTCCAGCTTCTCCTCAGAAGCAAGTTATAGTCCAATGGAGCATAAATCACCTCCACTTCAACAAACACTGCTTTCCCTGCCAACTTAATCTCAAAAGCTGGTAGGATACCATGCGAGCGCAAAGACCTCTCGTCGAAAGAAGTAAGTAAGGTGTTTGATGGAACAAGTTCTGGGGAACCCAAATCCTTCCAGCAAGAAAGAGACATGACACATGTGGAAGCCCCCTCATCAACAACTGTTCATCCAATGGTTTTACCACCATGGATGACATCTACTGATAAGGCCACATGATATGGTAGGAACATCTTAACATCTGATATATTGAACTTTTCCATCAGACTCAAAGAATCAATGCTGCCTAAAGCTGATAAAAGGGCATCCTACTGAGCGGGATAACTATGAAGCACTTCCAACACAGACATCACACAAGGGGTTTGGTCCAAATATTCCACCACCGAGTAGTTAGAAGTAGCCCTAGAGTTTGGGTTTTGAAATTCCTTTTTAAATATACCTTTAGGTATTTTGGGCACTAGGTTAGTAGGTTTCTCGATTGTGAGAGTGTTAGAGGTTTCACCAACAGATTTACCCTTCTAAGGAGTCTCTGTCTCATAATTATTATTTCTTGTCTGGAGCAAGGCACTAGATCGTACCATGTTGATATAATTTTGGTCAGGAGGAGCACCCAAAGTGCCCCCAACAACATTAGAAACATAAGCCAAATTCTGTCCTTGGGGAAAAGGATCCTTCAGAACAGTCGGTTGTTGGGTTTTGAGTAGCTTCTGAGCTTGATCAATGAGAGGGCATTGATGAGTTAAGTGATCTATGTAGTGTTAGCACCCTTTATGTTGAACAATTGAAAAAGATATGATCAAGAAATGATAAAGGCATATATTTAAAGTTGGTAAATGGTTAGTATTCATGAGCCTTTATCAAAATGCGCACTTTGATTAATTTACTACACAATTGGAGGGTGTAGATTTGTGATCGTGCAGATCTACGGTTGCAAATTGATCCGCTGAAAAAATTTACATGAGAAAGAAGTTTTGGTGGAGAGCAGAATGGGTTAATGTTATACCCAAATCCTGTCACCAACATGTGACGAGATCCTTAACCCCTATGTTTGCCTTAAATTCCAAACTTGGAGTGGAAAACATGCTCTAGATGTCAATTCTACATGAAAAACCCTAGCACCACCTTTTCCCTTTAGCTGACGAGCAGTACCTTGTTCAGCACCACCTGAGTCTTGTTATAGAAAAGCGGTGCCACCGCGTATGTGCTTTGTTCTTGAAGCGGTTCTTACCCTTCACCGCTCTGTCATAAATGAACATAAGCGGTACCCTTGGTAAAATTATAAAAAAAGATGATTCTCGAGGCTTTTAGAACATGAGGCTTGTGTCCTCCCTTATCCCTATCAATATGGGTTGGTTGGATTCGAGATCCCTCTTGGTAGGATCTTATGGCCACCTCACCCACAATTCTCTCAACTATCCCTATCCATTGAGCCTTATAAATACAAGCTCATGTGCCATAGTTGAGGGGGAGAACGGAATGGTAATGTTATGCTATTGAATTGACTACCTAGCCCAATCCATTGGAGAGCACAAGAGAGCAAGTTGGAGCTCTCGGGAATGAGGTGTTTGTCTTGTGGAGGAGTTTGTGAACACTAAGGCAATGGTTGTAAGCTTCTTCATTGATTTCTTAATGCAAAGATGATTTCTGTCCCACATATCTGTTGTACTGATCTCATATGTACATGTTACTGGATTCCTTAGTCACTAGTATGGATGTGTAAATAATGTTCTGGTAGCTTTGATGTTCTTGTTTGTTTGACATGTTCTGCAGGTACACAGGTTTGTCATCAAAGCATTATTCCAGGTGTTTACAACATTCAGGGAAGGTTTTCACCCTTTGTCGTTCACTTATTTATTCTCGATATGAACCATTCAAACCAGAGGAACAACTTCTGTCCGCAGAAGGTGCAATATTCCTGACAACAAATCTGGCAACTCCGCTAGGGAAACAAAGCAAATTTCAGTTGATCTGATCTTCCTTAGTCCTTGAACACTTGTCCGAATCCAGGCTCCAGTCTGTAACTCTCTTCAATCAGATCTGCCTTTTGACTTAGTGAATTTTGGTTTGAAACTTTCATATCTATTCAAATCTGAACTACTTTAACTTTATATGCTCTGTTTTATTGTCAATTCATCAGTCTTTATCTTGATCTGAGCAATTTTTGACTTGAAATCTCGTTCTCTTTGTGTTTTGGATAAATTCAGGGAACCACGCATGTCCTAATGGTTTAAATCGTGCATGGTCCTAACGGTCCTGGTGGTCCTAGGGGGCCCAATGGCTTCCCTCCTAATGGTCCCGAAGGGTATGGTGGCCTTCCTTCCAGTGGTTCTAGAGGCTCTGGAGGTTTACCTCCCAGGGGTCCTGGAGGGTCCGGTGGTCCTCCTCCTGGTGGCCCAGGTGGTCCCAGTGGTCTCGGCAGTCCTGGTGGTCCCGGAGGCCCTGGTGGTCCTTCTCCTAGAGGCTCCGGTGGTCCTAACAGTCCCAATCCTGGAAATCAACCCCCTATGGGTGGATCTTCCAGTGGTTCTTCATCACAACAGCCATTTCAACAACCTGTCTATCAGTCTACTTACGACCCTATTGGTACTTATATGCCCTATCAATATTACCAGTATTTACAACCTAATCGTTAGTTACCTTTCCTAGCAAATTTGGACTTGCCTGATTTGTCCAAGTTGATTAATGATCCCATTTGACATAACCCCTCATGGCCTATTTCGGTAAAGTTACCATTGGAAATTCCAAAATTCGATGGGAAGCAGGGAGATGATCCAAAAAGCCATGTCATGACATTCCATTTGTGGTGTTCTTTGAACTCCCTAATGGATGATTTAGTTCGTTTAAGACTCTTCCAATGAAATTTGACCAGTACTGCCTTGAAATGGTACATTGAACTTCCACAACATTTGTTTGTGGATTTTGGTTCTTTGGCAACTGTCTTTCTTACACACTGTTTATCACTCCAGGAAACTCCTCTAGGTTGCAACTCGAGGATTCCTAGTAATTTAAATGTTTTTAGGGTTTTATAAATGGATCAAGTCAGGTAGCCTATAGAACCTCACACTCTCAAGACATGCATGAAACTCAATCATAGATAAGGCTTCTAAATACCATTGTTCATAGGTTTGATAATATGGTGTAGAGATGGATAACTTATCATGCTGGCAGATTCATACATAAAACAGATATATATAAATGGCTAATCATAACAAGGAAGGTACTTATAATTCAAATCATCAATATTGCAATAGGATGATAGCTATCAAACATCAATAAACCTGAATAAACCTGAATAACACATTCAAGCATAAGCACAGAATAGACAGAAAATGGAAGCTGAACATATGATAGCGAAAGAGCTTAAATTAGGCCATGAGCAATATGAGAAACTTGACAATAGTAATGGTCTACAAGTCCCCGAAGTTGAACCCTTTCAATAAAATAAGTCTTAGGATTTATAGCCTTTACAAAAATATTCAGATCTTGAAAAATTGGATCTGATTTACTAAAACTAGACAAAATAATTGTTTTTTGGATAATTAGGTCAAAAACCCTAATTTAACTACTAGTCTATCTAACTGTAGAACTCGTTCACTGTTTGAACCTTTTGATAAGTAAAGTGAGTACTGGAAATAACTGCCATTGGTCCTTTGCTGGATAAGTCACTGTTTTACTTAGACAACTTAGTGTTGGTGACCCTTTCTTCCTTTATGTCACTGCAAAACTGAAGCATACCTCCCCTGATGTTTTCTTCAGCGCCCTTCATCTTTATACTTTGTCCCTGAGCTATTCATGTTTGCCCAAAAATGGTCCTTCATGCCAAAATTCGATCCTATGCCTCTTTTTGCTTTCGATGGTTAAGAGGCCAGAATATTGGAACTGTTAACTGCTGAAAGCGCTGCTTTCGGTGGCTAATGAACTGCCTCAGCGTCTGCCTAAGCCATTGAAAGTAATGTTCTTCAAAAATTCTTAAGCCACCTCCAAAATTATTCTTTCAAGTTTGTTTGCTTATCTTCTTATTCAGTAGGCTCTATGTTAGGAAGTTAACAACAGCCTGGCTTGACTCTAGAGGCTGTAGGCTTACTACAGCTTCAGCTAGGGTTTCCAATGTGAGGTGAGTGCTAGGGTTTGGCTTTGCATCCTTCATCTGCAACCTCTGAAGCCTAATCATTCTATGCAGACTTGTGTTGTATTTTAGGTATCTTTTGTTTAGTCTTTTTAGAAAAATATACCTTTCTCTCATCTCTAGGTAAGAGTTGTGCAGCATCTTATTCCTCCTGGTCAATGTAGCATTGTTTTTCTTTATCTCTCTTTCTAGAATTTCCATCTCATAAACTTGGCTCAGCAACTGATTTATCCTTTGTGTCTTGGGCTTGCTAGAGGAAGCCTTCTCTGCTGGTTCATCTTGCTCTTTTGGTGTAGGTGATGGGATTTCTTCAATATCCGCTACAACTTGCAATGATAGGTAAGCATTTGCCCTAAAAATTTGGCCAAACTGCTGAAAATTGGGGCTCAGAGATGCATTTGGTTATCCAAACTTGTGACACCTTTGTATAAACCGAAAGATTTTTTTGTAGAATGTTTTGTTGTGTGAAAAAACCTCTCTCAGTTTTTTGGAATTCGTTTTAATGTTCCCGGGATCTAGATTTCAAAAACATGTGTCAAACAGGAAATTCTGAGATCTAAAAATTAGGTATCAGAGATGGATTTGATTCTCCCAATATGCAACACTTATAGGAAAACTGAGAGAATTTATTGTTCTATGACATTTTAGGAAAAAAAACCTTTGAGAGTTTTGCAAAATGATTCTCCGGTCGCTCAGAATCACCGTTTTAAAATGATGCCTTTTCACAGTAAAACGCCACTTTTGGTGGCTTGTAGCGCCCTGAAATTTTGGTCTTAGCTACCGAAAGTAGGGATTTCAGTGGCTAATGAAGCATTGGTACGTTCTCCTAAGCCACCGAAATTCCCTTTGCAACAAAATTTTATAAAAACATGATCAACAGGCTTTCGGTGGTTAACGTGATCCTGAGTCAAAACTGTTAGCTGCTGAAAGCTGGCTTTTCGGTGGCTAATGTACTGTTGAAAAATTCACCTAAGCCACTGAAAGATTAAAATTTCAAATTTCTTAAAAAACAGAACACCATATATTCCAACCTTGTTAGTCACCCCAATGTCTTTCATAATATGACTTGAAATCTTCATGCTAGCAAAAAATAAATTGTATGAGTGAACTTATTGAAAATAAATTTATTTTGGGAGATAACACACACTTTTAGCTTCCTATCCGCTATGAAATAGGTACATATCTCTTAACTTCTCTGCATCAGAACACCTCCATGCACATATCAGATCATATCCATGAGTGGAGAAGGTGGAGAAGACTTATTAAGTCTCCTATCCCGGATCAATTGTTAGCTGATTGGTTTACTAAATATTTGTTGCCTCCAATTGTCCGAGATGTGGCTATGGGCGGTGCCGTTACTAAAGAGAAAGCCATTAGTTGAGCCTAATATATAGAATTGGTATATTCCCAGTCCAGAATGTTGTATGACTTGATCCCTCAAGCTCCTCGCCCAAGCACTAATCCTGCCAGGCCACCTGCAGAAACCCCAGTTGATGGGATTGTTGGTTCAATCCAGTCCCCATCGACAGAAAAACCTGCTAAGCAACCCTATACTTCTACCCCTACTCCTTCAACTCCCAAGGTTTCCACTGAGCTAAATTCCATTCAAAGTACACAAATTCCTAGGAACAATAAAAACAAAGGTAAAGCCAAAAACAGAAAACCTGGAAACCCACAGGAGAATCCAAAACCAACCAACAACGAGAATGATAAAGGGAAAAGAAAAGAAAAATATCCATGTCTGCTATGCGAAGGTGACCACTTCATGAAAGAGTGTCCTTGTCGTGAAGAAATCAATCAATTTCTAAAAACTAATCCTACGCCAGCAGTTCTCACGGATCCTTTTCCCTCTTAACAATAGTTGATAGAACACATGTCTAATTATGGAAATTCTAGTTCTTCAGAGGAAATTCGCATGATGTCCTCGGACACTATTAATTTGCAAACTCGCAGTCAGAATTATGACAAACCCGCAGACAAGAAAGAAGACAATTCTTCTTCAGGAAAAGATCCCTCTACTGGTTCTCCCGAGTCCTTGTCTACTGGTCCCCTAACCATCGAGAAACCTAATCTCGACATGGTTTTGTGTCCACCCAAGAGTACTCTTAGGAAGGTTTTTTTTAACCCTAATTCCTGAGCTACCCAGTTTTATAATGTAGTTGAATGTCTTGCTGAGGTACCATGTGCAATGTCTACCTTGGAAGTAATCCAAAGTTGTCCTACGCAACGCAAAAACTTGTTAACCGCATTAGGATCTTTAGACTCGGACAACACTAATTTGATTCATTTTAATGTCAAGAACTATAAGTCTATACTACCTCACAAACTCACTTTCCAAATCATAACAAAAGTAGTCAGAAAGAAGGTCTTTAGAACTGTCTTAGACGAAGGAGCTTCAACTTCGGTTTTGTCCTTGTCTTGTTGGAAAGCTATTGGCTCTTTCGAGCTTGTAACATCACCAATTACTCTGAAAGCCTTTGATGGACAAGGTTTCCAGCCCCATGGTCTCATACCATCCCTTTCAGTCGAGCTTGGGGGCAAAAACGTTTCCATTCAAGTGGAAGTAGTAGATTCCCTGTTAGACTACATCCTCCTATTAGGAAGAAATTGGTTTTACGCCATGACTGCTGTCGCTTTGATGGTATTTAGAACCGTCCAGTTTCCGCATCTTGGGAGGATTGTAACCATTGACCAACTCAATTTCTATACACCAGATGTTACCTCCCCTATGGCTAATAACATCCCTATGTTAGGCCAGTCCCCTCCTCCTTACCAGTCGATTGGGATAGGCATGTTAAAGGATTCTTCCCTTATGGGGATTTTTCTGTCAAACCCTCCTAACACAGAAATGACGACAGTAAATATGATTCTTCATTTGATTATGATCCAAAGGGAAAACAAATTGTTGATTCCACCTCATTGAGTCTGCATGAAGCAATGTACAACGTTATCCAAACCCTTTCCAATGACCACACCAATGACCTTCATCTAGTGGCTTCAGACCCTTACCACTTGCCCTACTGGTTAGAACCCTCTCTTCCTACTCTGGATTATCTCTCCCAGACTTTTCCTTCTGATGAGTCCATTATGGAGATTATGAGTACAAATGAACCTACATGGGAGGATCATCATCATAGATCCTCGTTCCTCCCCAATACCAGTTCGGTAGACCATGATTTTGCATCCCTTTTTACTACTGATATTGTCAAAACACCTCAAACTCCTATATTGTTGTAGAACACGGATTCTGAAGGAAACCTATGCAACATTACTCAAATAAATTTGATTGACATATCATCCAAGCCTGGCACCCTTGAGCATGTTCATGTTGGGTAGAACTGCTCAGCAGAAGAATCTGAAGAATATAGAGCACTTTTCAAATAATTCTGAGATGTCTTTTCCTAGTCCTACGAAGAAATGCCAGGGATAGACCCATCCATTGTGGTTCATGAAATAAAAACCTATCCCACTGCAAAACCTGTCAGGAAAAAACTGAGACGAGTCCATCCACAGAAAGCCATAGCTATTAAAGCTGAAATAGAAAAGCTTCTAAAAGCAAGGTTTATTTATCCTGTACCCTTGACAGAATGGGTATTGAACATTGTACTTATCAATAAAAAGCAGGGCACCATTAGAGTTTGCATCGATTTTAGAGATTTGAACAAAGCTTGTCCCAAAGACAACTTTCCCACTCTATATATCGGCCAGATTATTGACAAATGTGCTGGAAGTGTCATCTTCTCATTTATGGATGGCTTTTCGGGTTATAATCAGATTGATATTTTACCCAATGATCAGCAGAAGACAACATTTATTTGCCCATGGGGAACCTTTGCATACAGGAAGTTACCATTCATCCTAAAAAACGCTGGAGCCACTTTCCAGCGTGCTGTGTCCTATGCTTTTCATGATATAAAACATATTGTAGAACGATACCTTGACGACCTCCCATCTCATTCATAGCGACGGGAGGACCACCCTGGTAATCTTAGAGACATTTTCCTGAGATGTCGTCATTATAACATACGTCTCAATCCTCATAAATGTGTTTTTTGCGTTGAGATGGGATGCCTGTTAGGTTTTGTGGTTTCTAAGGATGGAATCCGGATAGATCCAATGAAAATTGCCGCTATCTTAGCCCTTCCAGCCCCAACCAACCTTCTAGAACTCCAAAGTTTGAAAGGGAAGGAAAACTTTCTCCGCCGTTTCGTTTGCAATTTTGCAGAGAAAACATACGGTTATATGTGTCTCCTTAAGAAGGACACTCCATTTTTTTGGGATGACCAAGCCCAATGGGCCTTTGATAATCTCAAACACGCTCTGACTCACTCACCCATGATACACCCCCTAAATTATTCAAAGGATTTTCTCTTATACATTGCTTGCTGCCTCCACTACTACCATTGCTATGGTTTTGGTGCAGGATAATCCCAACGGTCAGGAGCACGTGATATACTATGCTAGTAAGAATCTCATGGATTTCGAAACTCGATACTCATGCGTGGTGAAATTAGCATTGGCCACGGTCATTGCTGTTCAGAAATTTTGTCACTACATTTTTCTCTGCACAACCACCATATTGGTAGACCAAAACCCTATGTATTACATCCTGACTCGTCAGGTGCTCGGGGTAAAGTATTTTCGATGGATAGTCATGCTACAAGAGTTTGATCTGGAATTCACCAAATCTACATCAAAGAAATCCTTGTTATTTTCTAAGCTAATGTGTGATATTCCCTGTGCTTCAATGGAATCTAAGCCCAGTGATTCATTCCCGGATGTATTCCTGTTCCTGATAAGCACTACTTACCCATGGTATGGAGATTTTCTCATTTATCTCCAGACACAAATATTTCGGCCCACTCTATCCCGTGACGATCATCACCGTATCCGTCACCAAGGCAAAATACTACCTCATCTTGAATGACACTTTGTATAGACATGGTATTGATTCCGTTCTCTAGCGATGCCTTACCCACGAGGAGGCTGAACAAGTTTTGAATGACTGCCACTTTGGAGCATGTGGCGGTCATCTATCTGGGATGGCTACAACCCAAAAAATCCTTCACACTAGCTATTTCTGGCCTTCAATCTTTAAAGATTGTCATGGGGCTGTTAAGAATGCCCACCCTGCCAACATTTCTATCCGAAAAAGCGTACCCACCTTGCTCCGTTACACCCCGTCATTTCCGTTGGCCCTTTCACCAAATGGGGGATCGATTATATGCATTGTAAGCCTACCTCAGCCAGGGGGCATGGTTACATCATCGTAGTCATTGATTATTTTACAAAATCGGTTGAGGCCATGCCTACATATGCAGAGGATGGTAAGACTGCCACTCTCTTCCTATTTAATCACGTGATAGCAAGATTCGGAGTCTTGCAATCAAATGATGGAGGAATTAAGTGCCAAGCGATGGAGGAATTAAGTGCCAAGCTAGGTTTTCATCATGAAAGTTCAATGCCCTATTATCCGCAAGCTAATGGTTAAGTCGATGCCATTAGCGAAGTTTTGAAAACAATGCTGCGTCGGATGTTTGGAGACCATAAATCCAACTGGCACCATATTCTTTTCTCTACTCTTTGGGCTTACAAGACTTCGGTAAAAACAACTACTGATTTTACACCCTTCCATCTTGTCCTTGAAACTTTCCATCGAACTTCTCCCAGACACTTCCACAGAGGAAGAAAGATTTCTCTACTTGAACAACCTTGACGAAACTAGAAGAGATGCTGCCTTAGCCAATGAGGCACACAAGAAATGCATCAAGCCGCAATATGACAAGTCTGTCCAACCTCGTGCCTTCAACGAAGGTGACCTAGTTTTAACCTATGATTAGAGACATGACAAAATAGGGAAAGGGAAGTTCGAATCCATGTGGTACGGTCCTTTCGTTATTTCCAAAGTTCTAGAGAATGGGTCTTATGAGCTCTTGGACTATGATGGAATCCCCTTAGGACAACCTCGCAATGGGTTGTACCTGAAGAGGTACTATGCCTAGATATTTCCTGTATAGTACCTTGTATATATGTATATTACTTGAATTTTTAGTGTGCTTGAGTATTTTCAATATGGTTTTGAGTTTAGTGTCCGTATATGTTTATACCATGTTTTGGTCGTGCAGAGCAAATGGATTTCTACGGCTTCGCTGATGGTGCTTGCTGCCACACCTTGAATCTTGCCTTAGTTGCTTGGGTTCTCTATTCCATAGCTTATGATTTGGTCAGTTCAGGAGCGATTTGTAGTGGTCCTGCTACCAGCAATATCGCTGAGTATCAAGCAGTCATAGGTATTATGACTGAAGCTGCCTCCCAAGATGTTCGTTACTTAGTAGTTTTGATGGACTCACGACTAGTGGTTTGTCATTTAAACCATGTCTATACCATCAAGAATCCCATGCTTCTCCATCTCTTTCGGAGGGTACATTTACTGGAGAGGTCATTTGAAGCTATTACCTATAGGCATATCCCTAGGGAAGATAATGCAGTTGCTGACTCATTGGCGAATTACATCCTAGACTAGCATATTTCCCATTCATGACATGAAAATCAAACATGGTTCACTGTAAATAAACTGTAAAAGACACATAAAACTCATGTAAATACATTTGCCATTTGAGACGCATAAACACCAAAAATAGAAGTTTGTATATATATATATATATATATATATATATATATATATATATGTAGCAAAATGTTTTACAAAAAATAGGTCACGAGACCTCATCTGAAGCGCTTAGGATTTCAAGTAAAAAATAATTATACAAAATCCTGAAGCTATCTATCAGATTTCAGTAATACATCATGCAGCCTATCATCTAGTGATGCTCGTGGTAACACATGACCGCTCATGCTACTCGATGTAGTAGTCTACTAAAACGACCTGGTACTCCTGCAGTGGGCCTCTGGTACCTCAATGGGAGGTCATCGATCAAGGCATCTAGTATGTCTAAAGTTAACCTCTCGAGGTTCTCCTCTAGCTCCCTTGTCACATCATCTCCCTGTGGAACAAAATGAGCTCCACCTCACCTGTCTAGCGGGTAGGATCCACCAGGTTGTGCTACTCCAACATCTGCATGAAAACATTTAATTCTCATTACTACACCTAAAAAATATAAAACATTAAAACAAAAAAACATGATTGCCATTTTAAGGTTTTTGTTTCTTACCAATTTCGCCCCATTGTGCACTAGGTGGAAGCGGTAGGTCAGGGTCACCACTGAATTCAGTACCCACGTATGCATAGTCCTTAACCATGAGGAGCTGGTCTCTTAACCATCGGAAAAATGGGTCTCCAAACTTCACCTTGCCTCTACTAGCCCCTATGTGGGCCATGATCCGAACCCACCTCAGCATGCGAGGATCTCTCACCCTCAACTCTATGAATACTACCTGGGGTCTCAGTTGGGGGACCCGCTCGAAAAAGAAACACGCTAAAATGGATCCAAAACTGAATTGCTTCAACTCACCCTACCGACACTTGGTCAGCTGATCTTTGAAAATCGACAGAAGAGCCTCTGCCCAGTTGAAGACTATGGGTGCCATAGCCTCTATAGCATAGAGAATATGCGCTCTAGATGCCTGATGAACCCCTTGGATCCCTTCCACTCTCTACATGGTAAATAAAACTATGCGAAGAGGGCCATCCACCACTACTTTGATGGGAATTTTCTTCCCTGATGTTCTGGTCCTGGGAATACAATGGCGATTTATTAGTTCCTGGGTGGTGATGTCCCCTCCACAAGAACTAGTCAAAGAGACGGGAGCACCCCCTCTCGATAGGCCTGTCAAGAAGTAGATATCTTCTACTTCAATTGTCAATACATGAGCACCCACCTCAAAATACTATTGCTCCAGATTCCACAAACAGAGAATATGCTCCAATAAATGCTCATGTGACACCATGATGGGTGTGCAGAAAAACTTTAGGAGACCATAGTCCTTCAATGCGGCTATACATCCCGCGTTTCTTTAGGAGACCACAGTCCTTCAATGCGGCTAGGGCTCACTCAAAATTCCCAAAACACCCCCAAAAATAAAAAAAATGAAAGCATAAAATGAAATAGCATAGTTCAATCTTTCACCTGGAACTGATGAAGCGTAAATCCGACGGTAGATGCTCTCAGAATCACCAACTGAAAATATGACCAATAGACTTCTCCAAAGGCTCTCCACTATTGGTAAATGGTAAAATGTTTTGTTTTTTACTATGTACATAACTTTTACAAACATTCTAGGTTTTGGCATGTCATAGTTTTGTTTTTAAAATCATTTATTACAAGAAAACTATCAGTCATGATCCTTTAATGTCATTTATTGGAGAGTTTAACAGTTTTTTTTAAGTCGTTGCAGGATAAAGAGCGGTAGCAGTAAAATTTTTGGGAGTTTGTTTTTGACTTTTTCGTACTAACATAAAACGAAAAAAATCGTTGAGCATTTATTGCGACACTTTGGTCATGCTCTCCAAACTTAGCATCAAAGGTTCGAGTCCTTTTTTGATTCTTTTCAGACTCGTAAAATCCCTCATCATGAAAAGAGACCTAGTGGAGTCTTCTTTAAACTCTTTTCGGGCTCCTTAAATATGAAAAGATTATTGAGCGATCTTGTCTTCTTCACGCTTGTTAAAGCACTTGAAGATTCGTTCATCTGATGGTAGGTTATCACTTTTTCAGTTCAGATGAACTATTTACGAAAAAGGAACACTCTAGCCAATCATGACTGGAAGAGTTATCTAAGGTATTATTTTATACTTTTTCGGGCCTTAGGGACTAAATCATATGAAAAAGGACCCTGTGGAGTCTTCTTCCGTTGTCGTTCAGACTCTCTAAACATGAATGATACCAAGTTAACTTTCATTGGACTCATTAAATTAAACATTGAGAGACCCTCTCTTGGGAACAAATCCCTCCTCTCTCAGGTTCGTAAAACATATGAGTTTGGACTTGTGTTCAGACGAGCTACAACGAGTGTTTGTTACCCTCTTTGAACTTGTAAAAACGAAAAGAGGCACTCATGAACCATGATGGGGAAATTGAGGGAAGGGAATCATTTTGTAAATAAATGGTATTTTGTCGTTACCTTTGAACATGGCACTTGTCTGCATATCATTATTGTAAATTGGGTATTCAACTGATTTCCATGATGATCCACTTTCATGAGTCATGTCACTCCTTTGAGTTTTTCAAAATAATGCATTGTCCACCGTCACACTATGTGTTTTTCTTGTCTAGTCATGCTGCCGAGTCTTTTGTCGTGCCGCCCAATGTTCAAAGGGAAGTTGAAAAAGTTTACCTTTGCAGTCAAAACAGTCTTTGTGTTAGTACTTTTGAGTCAGTCTTATGGTTGCTTCATTCAGAACTTTGTTTTGAGTTTCGTGTCATCGATGTGGGATTCATCATGGCCCTCCTTTGATGAGACTATTCGTGTCGATAGCAGCTCATCATCTGAGAAATAGTCTTAGAAACAAATTTGGTACCTTGAGATCTGTATGCCTCAATGACAGATTCACTCGTCTCGACATAGGTTCACATCATTGACCTTTGATCAATAGAATCGACTGGGTGTTTGACATCAAGACATCTATTCACACTTAGTAGATTGTACTAGGGTACCTTGGGAATCATTGACATCAATGGTGGTCTCCCTCGCACTTGTTAACAATTCACATCATTGGCTGGTAATCAAGTGGTTTCTACCATGTTCGACTTCAGAACATTGTAATCACATGGATAGAATCGTACTTTGTGGAAAACGAGATGAAGACCCTGGGTACTTGTTTAGCACTCATTGCTTTCCCCAGGTTACAATGGAGTTTTTTATATCAAGCATGGATCCACATTTGTATGGTTGTGGCTATGCTCAAATTTGCGTCTACATGACATAGATATATGTTGTATGTCTGGTAGCTATGTCCAAGTTTGAGTCCTCTATCACATGGATCTACGCTGTATTCTAGTAGCCATGGTTGTTTATTCCTCTCATGGATCTGCCTTGTATTGTTCTGCAACCATGAGTTGGTTACATTTGTCTATGAGTCAAAAATACTGATGTATTGCAGATGCCTACTCGACGACACTCTCCGATCAAGCTGACTCTTACCTTGAAGTGACAGCTTGTTCTCTCAAAGCTCTCGCTTATCGTATCCCTCTAAGCCTCATGCTTTGGGGGGAATTCTGTTATACCCAAATTCTGTGACCAACATGTGACGAGATCCTTAACCCCTATGTTTTCCTCAAAATCCAAACTTGGAGTGGAAAACATGCTCTAGATGTCAATTCTACATGAAAAACCCTAGCACCGCCTCTTCCCTTTAGCTGATGAGTGGTACCTTGTTCAACATTGCCTGATTCCTATTATAGAAAAGTGGTGCCACCGTGTATGTGCTTTTTTCTTGAAGTGGTTCTTACCCTTCACCGCTTTGTCATAAAGGAACATAAGCGGTACCCTTGGTAAAATTGGAAAAAAAGAGGATTCTCGAGGCTTCTAGAACATGAGCCTCGTGTCCTCCCTTATCCCTATCAATCTGGGTTGGTTGGAGTCGAGATCCCTCTTGCTAGGATCTTATGGCCACCTCACCCATAATTCTCTCAACTATCCCTATCCATTGAGCCATATAAATACAAGCTCATGTCCCATAGTTGAGGGGGAGAATGGAATGGTAATGTTATGATGTCGAATTGACTATCTAGCCCAATCCATTGGAGAGCACAAGAGAGCAATTTGGAGCTATCGGGGATGAGGTGTTTGTCTTGTGGAGGAGTTTGTCAACACTAAGGTAATGGTTGTAAGCTTCTTCATTTATTTCTTAGGGTAAAGCTGATTTCCGTCCCACATATCTGTTGTACTGATCTCATATGTATATGCTATTGGATTCCTTAGTCACTAGTATGGATGTGTAAATAATGTTCTAGTAGCTTCGATGTTCTTGTTTGTTTGAAATGTTCTATAGGTACACAGGTTCGTCATCAAATCCTTATTCCAGGTGTTTACAACATTCAGGGAAGGTTTTCACCCTTTGTCGTTCACTTATTTGTTCTAGATCTGAACCATTCATACCAGAGGAACAACTTTTGTCCGCAGAAGGTGCAATATTCTAGACAACCGTTAACAAGATAACAAAATCGACGGGCATGAGATAAAGAAGAGTAAATCTATGGTCATAAGGTAATCTGTGATGTGGAGATGCAAGGTTGAATGAGGAGAAATGCTGACAGATTGCGTAGAGTGGATTTTATCCAACGGTCAAATAAGGGAGGAAATATTATCAACGGTTATAGTCTAATCCAGATCTCAAACTTGTGAGATAATTAAAATGGATGAGCATTTGCGGAATTCAAACTGCTTTCCATGTGGTGTTTTTTAGTGAGTTCCGATAAGGAAAGTGGTAAAGGAGAAACAACTTGTTGGGGTTCCCGGAATCATTATTCGTTGTATAAAAGGTGAGTTGACCAAGGAAAAGTTATTTTTGTTTGCACCTTGTCGGTGAAAAGAAGAAAGGACAGTGTGCCATCATTTTCTGAAAGTCAATTCTTACATATATGATAATTACCGGGTAAGCCTTAAAACTCTGAGATTCATGTTGAAGACTTATTGCCGTTGTTTTATTATGGAGAAGGAGCAGAGTTCAGGGATATTGTGTAGGGTTCTGGATGAAAGAGAAGAAGTGGTAATTGATAGAGAAATGAATGTGTTTGACCCTATTCTGTTAGTATGCAGTGTATCCGTCTCAAAATAATGTTTATGGCAGTATAAGTCACAGGGAAATGATATCCTAAATGTCTGCAATTCCTTCCTATATTACTTTGCTGTCGAACAAACCCTACCTTTCCATGAATTCATCAAGTGGTGTGCAAACAGTTATTCGTCTTCTGAGAGGGTTATTATGAGCTGTACAACTTCAAAAATCCTATGTAGAATTGACATGAAATATTTCCGCGAGATGTTAAGCTTTCCTGATAATTTTCGTGTAAATCCTGAGTCCTTCAATGAACAAGTCCTGATTGAGTTGTACAAAAAGTGCGAAATTGAAGTTAGATGTCAGTTCTTGTCCAATATCTTAAAAGTTGGTCAGTCATTAGAGGGTTTATTTTTGCCATACAATGTCATTATTTTCAAAGATGGTACAAAATCGCATGGATCATTGTAAATTTGAAGATTTAGTCAAAGGATTAACATGAAAGGTCATTGTTGAAAAGTTGACATAAGACTTTGAAATATTGGATAGGTTTTTAATTATTAAAAAAGGATTACCGGCTGTGTCTTATGAATCTTATGTGGATTTGGAGGTGTCAATAAGGGAAATGATAGAGTACGACACTCCAAATGTAGAATCATGGAAAATTGTGGAGAAATTTGGGAAAACCAAATACATATTACATTCATAAAGACAGGTGTTGCCATCTCGGGAAGCTGTTTGTTCGTGGAGCCTTGCAGTTAGATTTTGCTATAATCAAGCAGTCCGTTATTTCAAACAAAGCATGTAATTATTATTCCTAGTTATTAGGGAAATGGTTACAAGAACTTATGATTAACAGTTAGTTGGTTTTTGACGTTCTTGGAAGAAACTATTTTGTATATATTTGAATTTTATTGAGGTATTAGGGGTTGGAACCTGTAATATTGGACTGAAGTTTTGTGAGAACCTTTTTGAATAAAATTACAGAGCCGAATGCTAGTTTATCTTCAAAGATTCATGTATTGTTTATGTTACACTCTGTGCTTCCTTTCCCTGTGAAATGTTTTCTAAGTGTTTACCTTCCATTTTGATTTCTTTCATGTCTAAATGCAGTGTATAATAGTTTCAGAATTCATACATGTTATGCTTTGGCTATTGTTTCAAATATCCATAAATCTTTCTTCTAAAGTTGATATGGAATTCATCCTGTGATGCTCTATATTAATGGACTGTTCATGTTTCTTTCCTATCTTGCCTTTGTTGAGATTCTGTGTATGCATCTTTGTAGTTTCGTCATCTGTTTTGACTCCATATCCCAATGGTTATATGTGTTGTTTCAACCATTTACATAACTTAAAATTGTTGGTTCATATATCTGGCCTTGTTAAATCTGTATTTGAGAGATCCCTCTCTGGAAAGAAAATCCACTTTCTTTCTGAAAGTGGTTTTGATGTTACCTTGAGATTGCCTTTCAAAACCTTAGGTATATTTTAAGTGATAACAAATTGGCGCCATTTCCGGGGACGAAGGTGCAAATCAGCCTTGGGAGGAACGACAAAGATTATAACAGATCAAGAAAAAGATTTCTGCGGGCAAACATAAATTCTTGTGATTGAAGAAGGTTGTACATTTGCCCTGGTGATTCCAGTTTAAATTATTTCAAGATTTGAAAAGACATCCTGGCTTCGAAAAGACATACACGAGGTAATTCTGATACTGAAGTTTTACGAAGTTTGGAAGATCCAGAAAAATTATTTAGAAAAAGAGACAGAAAAAATAGATATTTCTTTGTTTGGTGCATCGTTTTCTCAAGATTTTCATATTACCCTTGATCAAGAATGGGAAATTAATGTTGAAAAGGGTTTGTTGAAATCTAAATCTGAAGCTAATCTTAAAAATATTGAATTCAACCCTAGTGGATTAGAATCCTATTTACTTGATTCTCTTTGGAGAGATCTTCAATAGTCTGCGAAGGTTGAATAAAGACCTATTGTTCAAACTACTCAAATTTCCTCAATTCGTCCAAATCCACCTAGACCAATGGCAGCCAGATTTGCTCCTTTACGTTTTCCTGATGTATTGCATGAACTTCCCTAAAACTATTCCCAGAGAATTTCTTTATTTGATGGAGAGGGAGGTATAATAGCGAAACACGTGGCAAAATTTGAAGATTTTATTGATTTGGAGGAAGTTGATTATGTAGATGTTAAAATGAGGTTGTTTGCTCAAAGCCTATCAGGGGAAGCAAAGAAATCGTTTAAAGATTTTCCAGCTGCATCGATTTTGACATTTCAATCTTTTAAAAATGCATTTTTAGAAAGACGGGATGATAAACAAAGCCCTTTACAGCTTCTTTCCCAATACAATAATCTTAAGAAAGGAGGTTTTGAATCTGTTCATGAATTTTCAAGCAGGTTTATGGGAGTTTATAATTCCATCCCAGATGATATAAAGCCTTATGTAGCTGCTGCTAAACTTCATTATGCTGAGGCCTTTGACAACGACTTTGCATTTTCATTAAGGGAGAGAAAGTCAACGAGTCTTGCTGCTATGTTCACAGATGCTTTAGAAGAGGAAGAAAATATGATGGCGAGTGGAAAGATGAAACAAAGAGATATTGATAGGAGGAAAATTAGAGAAGAAAATATGCCTTCTACTTCTTCTTCCGTCAATGATATTAAATTTGAAATGATGTTAAAAACAATGGAGAAGTTAATGGATAGATTGGTTATGGACAATCGATCATTTAATAGAGAACAGGCTAAGCCTCAAATCAGAAATCCAAATTTTAGAAGGCCAATTCCTCCTATGTCTCCACAAAATAGGCAGGGAGATATGAGACATCCAAGGAATGAAGAAGAACAACAGATTCAACCACCTTTCCCTGAGAATTATGTTGTAGATGAAGAAGAGCTTGCTGAAAATGAAATTCATCTTTTCAGGGAATTAGATTCCGAGATATACCTCACTGAAGAAGACAATCGTATGTTTGCACAGGAATATGGTAATAATGAGTTTGAGAAGGAATCAGAGCAGTATCAGAGAGGTTATTTGCATGTTATGGATGATGTACAAAGGAAGATTAGGTTGAGAAACATAGATGTTGTTGTAAATAAAGGGAGGACAAATTCAAACCAGCCTTCCACTAGTTCATTAAATACATAGAAATTAAATGAAATACAAAAAGATCCTGTTGTGAATAAAGAAGTTGAGAATAAAAAAGAAAAAAGAAAAGAAATTAAACAAATGGCACCAGCGGATGTAGAGAAAGTTACTTCTATCTTCAATCTGCAGAATGAAATTTCAAAATTGAAGATTTCTGTTCCTTTTAATGAGTTGTTGAGGAATAATGAATATAAGGATACAATAACGAGAATGGTTAAGGGTCAAGGAGAGTTTCAATCATACACTTTAGAATTGACAAATGATAATCCTACTATTTCATTTGGGCCAAAGGTTGAAAATATAGATGATGAAGACGTTCCTCCATTTTATTTGAGTTTGAATGTGTATGATATGGTTGTACATAATGCCATGTTAGACTCAGGTGTGCCACACATAATTTAATGCCTAAAGGAGTGGTGGAAAGTTTGGGGTTGGAAATTACAAGGACATATAAAGATTTGTATTCCTTTGATTCTAGGAGGGTGAAGTGTCTTAGTCTGATTAAAGATATGGTAGTATCTTTAAATAAATTGCCAGCCAAAACAATAGTGATGGATGTTGTAGTAGTAGATATTCCACCAAAATTTGGAGTATTGTTATCAAGATCTTGGACTTCAAAGTTAAAGGGTAGTTTACAAATGGACATGTCATACGCCACTATTCCTGTCCAAAATGGGAGTAGGAGGTGATACAGTGAGAAGAGAACACCTTATGTAGTAAGCAACCAAGATAGACCTAATATTCATCATATATATGCCGTTGATACTGATTTGGGCTCTTCTATTTTCTTTAATGATACTGTTCCATGTGATCTAGAATCTACATTGCAAACTAAATCTGAAAACAATGAAGAAAGAGAAAAGGAGCAAGATGCTCTGGAAAAGAAACAGAAAAGAGAAGGATTGTGGACTATGTATTTTGATGGGTCCATGGCAAAGGTTGGTGGTGGTGCTGGAGTATACATAATTTCTCCTATCAGGTATTTTAAATCTTGATCATATAAACTAACATTTGAATGCACAAATAATGTAGCTGAGTATGAAGCTTTATTACTTGGGCTGCATGCATTGAAATATTTGGGAGTGCAAAGGATACGAGTTCTGGGAGATTCAGAGCTTGTAATAAACCAGTTGAATGACAGTTATCAAACCAGACATCCCTGGATGAGGGATTATAGAAATGAAGTATGGGACATGTTTGGTAAGTATTTTACAGAACATACAATTAAGGTGGTTCCTAAATATGAAAACACAGTAGCTGATTCTTTGGCAGTTGCTGCTGGTAAATTTAAAACTCCAAGTGCTGGTCAAAGAGAATAGCAACTGGATATTGTAAATAGGCTGTCCATGCCTAATAATTCTAAATATTGGCAGGTATTTGAAGATGATATGCAAATAAAAATATTTTTAGAATTATCTGGGGAATTTGTGAATACTCATATTGATGGTGAAAATGATAATTGTGAAAATTTCCAAGATGCTGAAGAAAGTGAAGAAGAAATGATTAATACTGAAAAATTAAAGGGAACTCTAGGAGGAAAGGATATCGTTCAATTAAAAAGTAATTTTATCCCAATAGGTTTGATTCCTTTAGAGAATATTTTTGATCAAAATGATGTTGTAAAAGATCCAAAAGTGAAACTTGTTGACAATGCTATTGAGGATAAAAATATTGCAACTGAAGAAAGTCCAAAGATTGTGAAGCTGTCTAAAAATCTGCCTACGAAAGAAAAGGAAGAGTATGTGAACTTGATGAAGGAATATACAGATGTATTCGCCTGGAGTTATGAGGATCTCAAGCAATATGATACTTCAATAATACAACATACTATTCCAATCAAACCTGGAGAAAAACCTTTCAGAAAGAAACTCAGAAGGATAAATCCAAAGTTGTTGCCAGTTATTGAGAAGGAGATAAAAAAATTGTTTGATGCCAAAATTATTGTGACTTTGAGATTCTCAAGGTGGGTTGCTAATTTGGTTCCTATCAGAAAGAAAAACGGAGAAATAAGGCTTTGCATAGATTTCAGAAATTTGAATAAAGTCTCAGTGAAAGATAATTATCCCTTTCCAAAGATGGATCATATTTTACAAAAAGTGGTCGGAGCAGAAATAATTTCAACTATGGATGGTTTTTCAGTATACAATTAGATCAAAGTGTTACCTGAAGATCAAGAAAAGACTGCTTTTACCACACCATGGGGCACTTTTATGTATGCGAAGATGCCTTTTGGTTTGATGAATGCAGGGGCTACTTTCTAATGTGCCATGGATATTGCTTTCGCAGGAGAAATAGGTAAATTTGTGGTAATTTATATGGATGATATCATTGTATATTCAAAATATGACAAGGAGCATATTCACCATTTGGAAAAAGTTTTTATAAAATGCAGAAAATTTGGTATATCATTGAATCCAAAAAAATCCAATTTCGTATTAGAGGAAGGGAAGTTATTAGGTCACATTATTTCAAAGGATGGAATAAAGATTGATCCGGATAGATTCAATGCAATTTTGAAGGTAGCAGAACCAAGAAGCAAAAAAGAAATACAATCATTCTTGGGGAAGGTAAATTTCTTGAGAAGGTTTATTCCCAGTTTTGCTGAAATATTAATGAATATCACAAATATGCTAAGAAAGGGTCATGAAATAAAGTGGACAACAGAGGCTAAGAAATATTTTAAAGAAATAAAACAAGCCATTTCAGAAGCTCTTGTGTTGGTGAGTCCAAACTTCAATAAAGATTTCTTAATATTTTCATATGCTTCAGAACATACTATTGCTGAAGTCTTGTGACATAAGAATAACGAAAATATGGAGCAACCTATAGCCTTTTTTAGTAAGATGTTGAGAGATGGGGAATTAAAATATGATATTATGGAGAAACAGGCGTACGCTTTGGTTAAGACCTTAAAATATTTCAGGGTATATATTCTTCATTCACATATAATTGCTCATGTTCCAACTAGTGCAGTAAAAGGAATCCTCACACAGTCTGATCCAGAAGGAAGAAGAGCAAAATGGATAGCAACATTATTGGAGTATGATATAGAAATTAAGCCTACCAAGTTGATTAAAGGGCAAGGACTTGCAAAGATGTTGACAGATTCAAATTGTGAATCTTTACAGCTTAATTTCTTATCCAGTCAATCTCATCAGTTGGACATAGGGGTGGAGGTGATGATTGATTTCACTACATCTTCATGGTATTCTAATATAGTTCATGTTCTTCAAAATTTACAAGCTCCTGCAGGATTAAGTAAAACTAGAGCAAGATATGTGAAGTTGAAAGCTACTAAATTCTGTATTTTAAATCAGTATCTTTATTGGAAGGATCTTGGGGGTGTGTTACTTAATTACCTTTTGGAAAATGAAGCCCAACAAACGATGAAGGAATTTCATAAAGGAGACTGTGGGGGACATCACTCTTGGAAAGTGAAAGCAAATAAAATTTTGAGAGCTGGTTTTTATTGGCCATCATTATTTTCGGATGTGTACAAAGAAACAAGTACATGTCACCAATGCCATATTTTTGATGGTAAGAGAAAGGTGATTGCACTTCCTCTTAATCCAATACCAATAGAAGCTCCTTTTCAGCAGTGGGGTTTGGATTTTATTGGAGAAATAAACCCAAATTATTCAGGACAAAATAAATGGATTTTAACAGCTACGGATTATTTCACAAAGTGGATTGAAGCAATACCTACCAGGAGAGCTACTGGGATAGTTATTATGGATGAAGAAAATATATTGGCTAGGTTTGGTTGTCCCAGAAGAATTGTGGTTGACAATGCATCATCTTTTAAGTCCAAACAGATGATTAATTTTTGTCATAAATATCATATCAGTCTAAATCATTCAACTGCTTACTATCCATAGGGAAACAGACTGGTGGAGTCTTCTAATAAGAGTTCGGTAAGAATTATTAAGAAGTTTTTAGAAGATAAAAAAAGAGCTTGGCACACCAAGCTTAAGTATTCTTTGTGGGCTGATAGAATTAGCACTAAAAGGGCAATTGGAATGTCTCCTTTTCAATTGGTGTATGGAACTGAAGTCATTTTTCTAGCGTCGTTGGGTGTACCAGTTATGAAATTTTTTCAGGAATAGCAGGACGAGCCGAACCATATGCAGAGAAGAATAAACCAAATTATCGAATTGGAGGAGCAAAGAAATAAAGCTTATGATAAAGTGCATATACATCAAGAAAAAATAGAAAATACCTTTGATAGAAGGGTGAAAGAAGAACCGTTCCAAATTGATGACTTGGTATTAAAATGGGATTCTCCTAGGGAATATAAGCATGGAAAATTTGACCACATGTGGGTAGGTCCTTATGTTATTGCAGGTCATAGAGGAGAAAATGCATTCATTCTGGAATATCAAAATGGGGTTTTGCTGGATAGTGGCCCTGTTAATGGAAGATTTTTAAAACACTACCTGTCCTAAGGTGGAAGGTAAAATTTGTACCATATTTTTTAAGTATTTATCTATTCTTAGAAAACAATACAGATGGCGAACCGAATAGATTTGAAGCCCAGAGTGAAGGCCCTAAGATTTTGGAGGGTAGCCATTTTCTTTATTTAAAAAAATATATATATTTGAAAAAATAAAAGTTTGGAGGATTTTAGATACAAAAGTCAGAAGTAGGCACCTGGTCTACGAGTTCTTTGATACCTCATAGGGAGGATATCATCCCCAGTTGGAGCCAGTTGTTAGCACCCTTTATGTTGAACAATTGAAAAAGATATGATCAAGAAATGATAAAGGAATATATTAAAAGTTGGTAAAAGGTTAGTATTCATGAGCCTTTATCAAAATGCACACTTTGATTAATTTACTGCACAAATGGAGGGTGTAGATTTGTGATCGTGCAGACATACAGTTGCAAATTGATCCGCTGAAAAAATTTACACGAGAAAGAAGTTTTTACGGAGAGCAGAATGGGTTAACAAGATAACAAAATAGATGGGCATGAGATAAAGAAGAGTAAATCTATGGTCATAAGGTAATCCACGATGTGGAGATGCAAGGTTGAATGAGGATAAAGGCTGGCAGATTACGTAGAGTGGATTTGATCCAATGGTCAAATAAGGGAGGAAATCTTATCAACAGTTATAGTCTAATCCAGAGCTCAAACTTGTGAGATAATTAAAATGGATGAGCGGTAGTGGAATTCAAACCGCTTTCCACATGGCGTTTTTTAGTGAGTTCTGCTGAGGAAAGTGGTAAAGGAGAAACAACTTGTTGGGGGTCCCAGAATCATTAATCGTTGTATAAAAGGTGAGTTGACCAAGGTAAAGTTATTTTTGTTTGCACCTTGCCGGTGAAAAGAAGAAGGGACAGTGTGCCATGATTTTTCGAAAGTCAATTCTTACATATCTGACAATTACCAGGTAAGCCTTAAAACTCCGAGATTCCTGTTGAAGACTTATTGACGTTGTTTTATTATGGAGAAGGAGCAGAGTTCAGGGATATTGTACAAGGTTCTGGATGAAAGAGAAGAAGTGGTTATTGATAGAGAAAGGAATGTGTTTGACCCTATTCTGTTAGTATGCAGTGTATCGGTCTCAAAAGAACGTTTATGGCAGTATAAGTCATAGGGAAATGATATCCTAAATGTCTGCAATTCCTTCCTGTATTACTTTGCCGTCGAACAAGCCCTACCTTTCCCTGAATTCATCGGGTGGTGTGCAAACAGTTATTCGTCTTCTGAAAGGGTTATTATGAGTCGTACAACTTCAAAAATCCTCTGTAGAATTGACATGAAATCTGTCCGTGAGATGTTAAGCCTACCTGATAATTTTCCTGTAAACCCCGAGTCCTTCAATGAACAAGTCCTGATTGAGTTGTACAAAAAGTGTGAAACTGAAGTTATATGTCAGTTCTTGTCTAGTATCTTAAAAGTTAGCCATCCATTAGAGGGTTTATTTTTGCCATACAATGTCAGTATTTTCAAAAATGGTACAAAATCGCATGGATAATTCTAAATTTGAAGATTTAGTCAAAGGATTAACAGGAAAGGTCATTGTTGAAAAGTTGACAGAATACTTTGAAATATTGGACAAGTTTTTAATTATTAAAAAAGGATTACCAGCTGTGTCTTATGAATCTTATGTGGATTTGGAGGTGTCAATAAGAGAAATGACAGAGTATGACACTCCAAATGTAGAACAGTGTAAAATTGTGGAGAAATTTGGGAAAACCAAATACATATTACATTCATAAAGACAAGTGTTGTAGTCTCGGGAAGCTGTTTGTTCATGGTGCCTTGCAGTTATGGATTTTGCTATAATCAAGCAGTCTGTTATTTCAAACAAAGCATGTAATTATTATTCCTAGTTATTAGGAAAATGGTTACAAGAACTTATGATTAACAGTTAGTTGGTTTTTGATGTTCTTGGAAGAAACTATTTTGTATATATTTGAATTTTATTGAGGAATTAGGGGTGGGAACGCGTAATATTGGACTGATGTTTTGTGAGAACCTTTTTGAATAAAATTACAGAGCCGAATGCTAGTTTATCTTCAAAGATTCATGTATTGTTTATGTTACAGTCTGTGCTTCCTTTCCCTGTGAAATGTTTTCTAAGTGTTTACCTTCCATTCGATTTTCTTTCATGTATGAATGTAGTGTATAATAGTTTCAAAATTCATACATGTTATGCTCTGGCTATTGTTTCAAATATCCACAAATCTTTCTTCTAAAGTTGATATGGAATTCATCCTGTGATGCTCTATATTAATGGAATGTTCATGTTTCTTTCAATATCGCTTGAAAATCATTGAATGACTGTAGTTGAATAATTATCTTGCCTTTGTTGAGATTCTGTGTATGCAACTTTGTATTATCTTCATCTATTTTGACTCCATATCCCAATGGTTATATGTGTTATTTCAACCATTTACATAACTTAAAACTGTTGATTCATATATCTGGCCTTGTTAAATCTATATTTGAGAGATCCCTCTTGAAAGAAAAGCCAGTTTCTTTCTGAAAGTGGTTTTGCTGTTACCTTGAGATTTCCTTTCACAACCTTAGGTATATTTTAACTGATAACACCTAGCACAACTTACAGGGAAATTTCACCTTCTTGCCCCCATCAACGTTGTTCTTGGGTTTAGGCTTGTTTTGATTTCCCTCTCCTTTCTTCTCTTTTTTATTTTTTCCACTAGGCTGTTGATTGCCCTTTTGGGAGGATTGAGCAAAAACATTTGCATTTTGGGGTGAGGGGGAAGCCTTTGTTTCCTCCATTGTAGACTGCTTGATGGAAAACTCATGGAGTCTCTTGGCCAAAGACTCTACAGTGGGATAATTTATTGAACCAACCATGCCATCGGCATGGGGTCTAGGCTTGGGTTTCTCAACACTATGGGTGGTCCACGATGCCTCAGGTATGATTTCATATAATATCCCATAGTAAGCATATATCAAATCCATCTGCTGGGCTCCGAGGATAGCCTATTCTTTAGTTGTCACTCCCGAAGTGGATACATCCTTAGATATATAAGGAAATAAATATTTAAGGAACCACTCTAGCAAGAACTCGGTGGGGATGGTGGCTTTTATAAGCCTCTTCTGTCTTCACCACTTTGGATATGATCCAAAATGTGAGTGGCTTTATCTTTCCTAAAAGTAGACAAGATGTCTGTGCCTACATCATACCAAACAAGAAGATGGAATTGGTTCAAGAATGCATTAGCTAAGTCCCAAAAACTTTCAAACGCAGTAGAAGGCAATTCAATATAGCACTTTGCTGCAACAATAGTCAAAGTTCTTTGGAACAGCCTCAACCGAATGGTGTTGTCGTTCAGTGAGTTGGAAGAGCACCATAAATGGAAAGTGGTGATATGGGCACTTGGATGTTCACCAGTTTTTCCCTCAAAATTGGGAATGCCCGAGGGTAACTTGGTTGGAATAGGTGGCCATGTGGCACTATGTTTCACCGGGTCATTCATCAACTTGGTCAAATCTGGCAAGTTTAAAGTTGTCAAGAAGGAAAGTTTAGGCCTAATCGGATCCTGAAAAGCATGAGTTTGGGAGGTAGAAGGGCCTGCCCCTTGGTTCCCAAAAGTAAAGGTGGGGTTTCCTCCAGCTTTCAGTTGTGAAGTAGTTGGACTACTTTAAAATGGAGTCCACCCATAATCCAGTGGATTATTTGTGTGTGGTACAGTATAATTAATTTGAGCCCCTCTAGATGAAACTAGAGTCTGAAAGACTAGAGAGGGTATCCCTTTGCTAAAAAGTGAGAAAGGAGAGCTCGTAAATGGAGCTGAAACCAAAGTTTGGAAACCTTGACCATAAGTGTTTGTGTTTCCAAACTGCATCCCCACATATGCAGGTGTAGGACCTACATAAGGTGTAGATGGGGGAATGTGCCCCCCATTCCATGGGAATCCCTAGACAAATGAAGAGGATCCAACTGGACCACTCTGAGCAGTGTGCATAAAAGAGGGTGAAGAAAAATGTGCACTAGGAATCCCAGTGAAAACTCCACTAGAAGGATCTGCTACATTCGAGGAAGTCGGTGGTTGAACCACCTGACTACTTGGTGATAAAGGAGTAGTATATATACTTGGTCTAGGAGTACCAACTGGGGGAGGTGGCAGTCCTCCATCCAACTTAGCTAAAGTGGGGGTAGACATACCCTCCGTAGAGATTGCCATAATGATGCTCACGAGAACACCAATCACAGGTGAAGTGAATGGAAGAACTTGGACGATCACAAGATTGTTTAAGTCAGTAAGATGGGGGTTAAAGTTTCTTGCAAACTCGTCAGCCTGCAAGTCCTCAATCTCTACTGCAGTTGTATCAACCTGATTGGTCCTAAGTTTTAGTTCACCTAGAACTTTGCTTACTCCTACCGGTTCGAAAGAACCACCAGTATCTAATCTTCGCCTTTGAGGGGGCGGTGGAGGATCCACTATGAAAGCTGGAGGTGGGTTTTGCAACCTTCTTCACCTTCTGAGAGGCTAGACTCCCCGGCTAAAAATTGAATCTTAACACACCCTAAGGACAAATAAATACAAACAAACCACACAACACTCACTAAAAAATATCCTAAATCCAAACATACAAACGGGTATAAGATGTGCCTTCCCAAAGAAAGGTCATAGATGGTTGCTTGGCATCCTTGGAGATGTTCTTAGGCACAAGCATAGGAATCACCCAACCGCCCTCCCACACCTTCTACTGGGGTTACCTTCCAAGCCTGTCCAAGGTAGACCAGAAATAACCTTCCGATATACCTGTGTATGGACCCTAGATTTCAAAGAGACTAAAGGCTACCGCAACTATACTGAAATTCTGGGGGGATAGTCACAAACCTGTTTCGTTTGCATGGTAAGGGTAGCAAAGCCCCGAAACCTTGTCAACACCGACACCGTACGAGGCCCAAGAGGTGGTATTGACAGAAGTCCCCAGATGTGTAAAAATATTGGTCTACGCTCGAACAAGGAATCAGAGGGTTATCTCCTCAGTCCAGGTCCTTACGTGGCCTCGTGCTTAAATCCCGTTTGAGAGGATTTTCCCAGATACAATAAACATAGAGGAGAATTTACCTAGTGATTGGCCAACTATGTCTGAAATCAAATACTTGTGGAGAGTTGAAACTCCCTAATCCACAATTCTAGCCTAAGCTACTTGGTGTAGGAGCCTAAAAAATAAAAATTACTAATAATTTTTAAATTATATATATATTTTTTAATAGGCTATTTTTAGTAAGAGGCAAATGGCGTGAAACTTATGTGATGTTATAGACTCAATAAAAGAAAGCAAAAAATGATGCATAAAAATCAATTTTCAAAGCAAATTGCAACTACAAATCCCATTTTTTCTTTTCTTTTTGTAAATGCAAGTTAATTGGAACTCAAGACTAAGTATGAGAAACTCCAAGACTTTCTAATAATTTTTGTTTAAAAATTTTCTTTGAAAAATAACGAAAAGAAATGCTACACGCAACCTAATTCAAAATATTTTTGTCTTTTCTTTTCAAACAACTTCAAAAAACTACTATGCAAATAAATGTAACACTTGAGCAATTTGACTAATCTAAGCATATAAAAGTGGAATTAGGCAAAAGGATCCCAAAGTGACCTGCTTCAACCAAGAGGAAGAAGACTGGAACAAACCTTGACTTGAAGAAACTAACAAACTTAAAAGTTTACTAGATCCACAAAGAGAAAAGTGACAAACTGAGACTACAAAAAAGCAATACATAGTATAAAGCATTCAAGGACTTGATCACTAAACTATAACACAAGCACCTTAACTTACAAACCAAGTAGGAGGACCACCTACACTCACTAATGCAAGAAAATCAAACACCGAAGCTCAAGGACTTGACGAAATCAAGCATACGACGTGATGCATAGACCTCAGAATCACAGAGTCATGTCATAAACAGAGCTTCACAAGCAATAAAAAATCCAAAAAGTAGGGACAAGCAAACCTTAACAGACCAAAAGACTGCTACAGGAAACATGCGATTGTCTATACAGACAAGCTGCGTATGACACACGACTATCCAAGAGGAAACCTGCATGTACACAGTAAAACACGCGACTGTCTAGGAATCCAACCCATGTGTGATACTAACATTTTTTTCAAAGAAAAAAGACTAGAAACAAGGCTCTTAACAAGAAAAACTATAAATCAAAGGCCAAAAACAGACTGAACACACTTAGAATAAAAAATAAGTAAAGGCTGGATAGGGGACCTAAATAATGGACCCACAACAAGCTGGACTCCCCAGTGGAGTCGCTAGTTCTGTTGTTCAGGACAATGCACCCTTGTAACCTAGGGTCTCTGGGGTTACCAACTTACTAAGACACTTGCAGACAATCAACTTATCTAGAAAATGAAATAGGAATAGGAAGAAGGCTTGACTTACCTGGTTTATGACGGTTGATCCAAGCTTGCTCTTCTCCTCTTTAAGTCTCCTTGAAAGCTTCCATGGCTCTCCCAATTCACCTGTAAAAGACAATTTCTTAAAGAAATATCTCGTATATATATTAATGGTTAGTGAAATGCATATTCATAATAACATAATTGAAACCATTCATAATCCATCATACATGAGAAAATAACAACACAAAGATTGGAAAAATAACTTTCTTTATTCATAAACAGAGAATGGTAAGATTACAACCCAGATTTTTAAACAAGGGCTCCTATGCAAACCGAGGACACTGAGTTATGCTGCTCCAAGAGGTCTCAAGGAATACCACCATCATAAATTTGATCTTCTAGGAATTTTTTTTTATTAGCCCCATCCCATGCCCTATATTTATACATGGGGAAATAGAGAGGTTTCGAAGGTTAGGATGGTTGAGATAATTGAGATACTTATTGATTAAAGCTCAACCGATCTCGACTAATCATGATTTATTATTTTTAACATTGGATTAAGGTACACGTGAGTATGTATATAGGCAATTCGTGTGTGACACGCTTCTTTCTCAAAGAAAACTCATGTGTTCAATGTACACGTGGGTTGCAATGAAAATAGTCATGTATGACATGCGGGTTACAATGCAAATAGTCGCGTGTGCATCCTTAATCTCCAAATGAAAATGTATGAAGATGGTCAGGAGTTTATGTATCAATGATCATGCACATCTATAGTGTTTGGGAAACTTCAATCCTATTTCCCTTTTGTGTCTCGACATATTGGATGTTAGTACTCAAACGGAGAAGTGCTATTTTGGTTAATAACAGATGCCCCCTAATGTGTGAGGTCAGAGGGAAGCGATGGCTGAAATACATTACAATATTTTAATCTTGGAGAACTCAAATGTCCAAGGCAGCAGAGGAAGTACCTGAAACAAATACATATCAATGTCATATACAAAATCATATATGAGGATGCCATGTTAAATATAACGAAACACTATCTCCTTTAAAATATTTGATTACATCATATGATATGGGTATAAGACCATGTATATTACAAAGGTGGATCGAAGCCACAATATACAATGATGAGACTTCAAAATCCAGAAGCTGTGTAAATTATCATAACATAATCTTGTGCAACTTAGGTTATAAGTGTGAACCTAAGGTCTTCATCGAAATCCAAAGGAACCAGTACAATCCATACCATGTGAATAAATGTGTTGAAGTCAAACATGGAAAGGACTCAACAGAATGTCAGATAATGAGTGAAACTGACAATTCAAGCAAAGGAATCCACCAACGATGATAGTGAATCCTAAGCTACCATCGTCAAATATCTAGGTCTTCATCTTCAGGAAGTACTGATGAGAAACCATACTGTGATGAGGAAGGCAATGAATCCTCCAATGCATCACAAGAGTGACTAGGAATTGGATACGGGAAGGTAGACACAAGTAATACTCAGATAGGATAATGATGGAATCAGGTAAATAGTCAGATGAAGGGATAAATCCTTGAACAGTGAGCACAGCACATAGATGAACCAAGGCATATTTTAACTTGCATATAGAAAAACTAGACTTATCTATCATGTAGGAGACATGATCAAATTCCTTGTGTATAAAGGACAAGTGGAGGAGTAAAGAATCGAAGTGGTAGCTGAGTTGAAAGTGTAAACTGAAACATGAGTATCAGAAAGTTCAGAAAGTGTTAATGTTCAAGGATGACATGCTACCACTATTGATAACCCAAAGGGAGTACTTCTTCCTGATCTTTCCTGTTAAATTTTAACGAGTCTAGAAAAGTCAACTCAGGCCTCTCTTCATTTTTGACAATCTTGAAGAGGGGAGAGAATAATTCTTGATAAAGTCACTGATTCGTGGATTTTACGAGCCTGAACTAATACATGCTCATTTGGTGTTTTCATATTTAGAGAGTTTGGAAACTCTGAAGAAGACTCCAGGGGGGTGATTTTTCGGCCAATTTAGTCTCATGAGGCCGGAAAAGTATAAAACAAACCACAGAAGAACTCTCTTAGCTTCCAAAGAAGTAAGGTGCACCATTTTCGTACTTAGTCAGGAAGGTCCGAAAAAGGTTAAATTACAACCTACCCAATGCCCCTTCAAAATCAGTATATAGCCTGAGTTTTACTAGTGTGAAGGAAGGAAAGATCAGTCGGAAAGATCCATTTGATTATGAGAAATGGGGATTACAACAGTAAACTTGATGCTTTATTATTTAGGGTTTAACGAGCATTACAAACACATAAAGTACACTTAGAATATTTTTCATGTTTAGGTCTAGAGCACAGAAAAGAGAAAACTAAGCTCGTACCGGGCGCTCCTTTTTCGTAAATTTAGTCCCTCGGGTCCAAAAAAGCGATAAACCTATTCCTGAGAATACTCTTCTCAATTCTAAAGAAAATAGAGTGTTCCTTTTTCTTATTCTTCCACATGGTCCGGAAAAGCGATAACCTACCACCAATGTGGACAACCATTCACATATTCTTAACGAGCCTGAACGGACAACTTTAATCGGCAGTCAAGTCTATTTTGAGGAGTTAGACCCGGGCCTAAAGAAACTCCATAAGGGCGGGGAGCCTTATAAAAAGGGGATAGCTTGTAAAAAGAGACCAAAATGAGGCTTAATTTGGCGTGAAAAATAGATAAGAAGGCTCCCCTAAACCTATGAAAAATGTGACATGAGTACAAAAAGACGACAGAGTGTTCTAAACTAGTGTATTGATGGAAGGAAATCCCTATCCATAGAAGAACAATGATGTAGGCGAGGTAAAAAGGGTTAAACACCATAGTCAGTGGTCAAAGAAATCATCCTAGGGTTAAGAACAAATAAGGTATAGATACATAATGACATATGAAAGACCCAAATCCTACCCTATATGAGCGGATAACAACCTTTAAAAGACTTCGAACTTGTTGCATTATGAAAAAGGGACATGGTATTAGTTCAATTAGAAAAATAATTTTCAAACTATAGGTTAAAAACCAAAAATTGAAAATTTTCCTATATATAGTTCGAAAAATAGAACTAAAACATACCATTTCATGTTTTTACCCAATTTAGCAATATTTTACCTTTGACATGGATTGCTCAACACAGACAAACTAGTGGACGATTTTGAATTCTGCAAGTGTCAGGTTAGCTAGCTTTCTCCTCTCTTGCATTCCAACTGTATTAATTTTTTATTCCATGCAAATTTTCATGTTTTGGGCCTGCCCTGGGGATGTTGCATGGTACACGCAGGTAGGAAACTTATACAGTCACATACACGAGTTTCACATGTGACATGACCGAAGGAAACTCGTGTGTGACATGCGGCCTGTCTAAAAGACAGTCATGTGTACTGTGTAACATAATAATTTTTTAAAAATGGCCAAAATTAGAAGAATTTGATAGATTCTAATGTTTAATAATGGTCATATGGGTAGGTTCGACCATGGTTTTGGAATGGAGGGAGTGAGAACATGAGGATATGGACCGCGAGGCCCTCCGTGATGCCCCCACTGTTAATGCATTATGGTAATGCGGGTTACTAAAGTTCTTTTGCACTTCTCCAATGTGGGCTAATGTCCGCTTACTTGAACATTTGATTGGATATTGGGATCATGACCTCATAACTTTTGATCTTCAAGGTGAGATCTTGGAGATAGCTTTAGAAGACATATATTTCATCACGGGGTTGTCTCATAGGGGAATTGCTATCAACCTCGAAGGCACTGGAAGGGGTGGTGACCCCATGAGTGTCCAAGATTATGTGGACACCTACTGCATGCGTGGGAGTCAGAAGAAAGGATCATGCATCCCAATTGCTCATATTTCCAACTTCCCACTTCAGGTAGTGGTAAGTACTATAGTATGGGTTGCAGGATCTTCATCATTACATATTGCCACTCAGACACAAATGAGAGTGGAAGTGGAGTGCTTACAGGGAAATGTGTTTGATTGGTTCTCGGGTATAATCCCGATTATGAAGAAACAAATCTCTAACTGTAAGAGAGGACACCACAAGAATTTTGGGTATTCGAGTATATTAGTGGCATTCTTCTTTGAGAGAGTGCCCACTATTGTTGATGTATTTGTAAATTCAGAATGTATTCATCTATGTATCTTATATATTGTAACCCGATGTTTATTCTGGGATGTATCTATAATGTAATTGAGTCACGTTGTCATGCCCTGATGTTCCTATCGGGAGGATCAATAATGTAAAAAAGGCATGTCAAGTCATTGTGGGTAACCCTCTGATTGTCTAAGGGTTAAAGTCCCCACAATTCTAGGGCACTAGGGTTATTAGACTCTCCTAGTAGAGGTCGGCCCTGGTAGGGTTTTAGTCATGTTGGGATTAGTATAAATAGAGAACTGGAGTCTCTATTTATCATACAACTCATACACACTCAAGTGTAGCGCATAGTTGAAGAAGGAGAAGACACTGGGGCTAGACAAGAAGAAGATTACTGTTGTCGGGAGGTCACTTACTATTTTGGGATTTTACTATTTTGGTGCTGATTCTATCTCTGAGGAAGTTGCGGGGTTTTCTCCATTTATGGTTTCCCCGAGGAAAAACACTGTGTTCATTGTCTCTTGTGTTTGATTGCTGTACTTATTATTCTCTCAGTTAAAGATCCTAATAATGCTAGCTTAAAGTTGAAAAACTAACATGGTATCAAAGCTAACCTGAGAAGAAGACACTGTGCAGCTGCGGGAACTAGGGCTTCTGAGTTTGTGGATATTCCTCCACATATTTTCAGCAAAAGTAAGGTGGAATAACTCTCCTCCTTAGGGCGCATATTTCTATCGAAGCATAATCCAATTATGAGGTTTTTCAGTTTTGGACTTGTCACTACTGCCGGAAATTAGGGCTTTTCATAGAAGATGAATTTTTTAGTGAGCCCAGGCATGGATTGATCTCCTCCCCAAAATCGAAGTTAGGGATAAATTTCAAAGCATTTGAGTGGATAGATCTTCGGAAAAGCAAAAACCTAATTTGCTCCTGTTCCAGTACTACGGGATTTCAGATCCAAATCCAAATCTGACATCTTGACCTGGTAAGATCTAAATCTTTTGTATTTCCAATTGAGGTTCTCAGTTTAAGATGTCTCACCATACCAATCTTGATGAAAAGCTTGAGGGAGTTGATAACTTTCGAGCCTAGAAGTATAGGATCTCCTTGGTCCTGGAAGAGAATGAGTTAGACTCCTACATCCATAAGGAGGTTCCAGTTCCAGAGGGAGATGAGGCAAAGGCCTTACATAAGAATAAGATGGTTATGGAAAAGTGGATCATTGCTGATTCTATCAAGGATCACCTTATACCTCAGGTGTCCTCTCTCAAGACACCTAAAGCTATGTTTGATGCCCTAACCAAGTTGTTTGAAGGGAAGAACATAAACCGAAAGATGACTCTGAGAAATCAACTGAAGAATGTGAAGACTCATAATGCAGAGACTATCCAGTCCTACTTCACAAGGGTTTCTTAGATCAAGGAACACATAGAAGTTGTAGATAAATAAGTGGAGAATGCAGAGATTGTGATGACAACACTAAATGGACTTCCTAGGTCATGGGATTCATTCATCCAAGGAATCTGTGCAAGAAAGAAGTTAGTCAATTTCAATAGACTATGGGAAGAATGCTCTCAAGAAGAAGCTCGGATAGCAGCCCGAGAAGAGAAGATGGGAAGTGAAGATCAAGCCCTCACAGTTCACTTCAATAAGGGAAGAAGAAATCCTCATTACTCCAAATGTAAGAACTCTTATTCTAAGGATAACAATAGAAAGGACCTATCTAGATTGAGATGTTATACATGTGATGAAAGAGGACACTTTGCAAAAGACTGTCCTAAGAACAAGGCCCACTCTCATAAGAAGAAGGGGAACAAAAGAAGACATCATGCTCATGCTGCAGAGGATGATGAACCATCCAAGAAAAGAACCAGATATGAAAGTGAAGATTCTTCAAGCGAGGATGAATATGTTTTGATTTCTGCTCTCACAAGTAACATTACTCATGGTAGTGATCATTGGCTTATAGACAGTGGGGCTTCCAAACATATGACTGGATTCAAGGAATCCTTTGTAAGACTGTCAGAACATGAATCACCTCACAAGGTGAAACTAGGAAATGACTACCAATATCCAATAAAAGGTAGTGGGGAATATTCTTATAAACTAGACTCGGGTAAGTCTCTAACAATGATGGAAGTATTGTTTGTACCATAGCTCAAGAAGAACCTTTTCTCCATATCAGCATTAGATGCAAAAGGAATGAGGGTTGCATTCATAGATTCTCAAGTCATTATGTGGCCTAGAGGAAAGACTATCGATGATGTGGTAGTGATTGGAGACAAGAAGGAGGATTGTACAAATTGAAGGGCCATCCAGAACAAGCATTGGTCCATGACACAGTAGAGCCAAATGAACTTTGGCATAGAAGGCTTGCACATGTGCATTACAGAGCACTACCTATTTCAAGCAAAGTTTTTGAAGGTCTTCCAGAAATCCAAGCAAAACATGAAGGGGTCTGCAAAGGATGTGCGAAAGGGAAGAATACAAAGAAGACATTGCCAAGTAGTGAAAGCAAAGCAAAAAGGAATCTTGGAAATCATCCACTCCAATGTCATCAAACTCACTAAGCGGGTATGCATATTATGTTTCTTTTATTGATGATTTTTCGAGGAAGACATGGGTTTAATTCATGAAGAACAAAGACGAAGTATTCAGCAAATTCAAGGAATTCAAAGCCTTGATTGAGAACCATACTGAAAAGAAGATCAAGACTTTTTGATCAGACAATGGCGGAGAATTCACTTCAAATGAATTCAAGAAGCTATGCAAAGACTCAGGGATTAAGAGGGATTTGTCCACTCCTTATAATCCACAATAGAATGGGGTAGCAGAAAGGAAGAATAGAACTATCATGGAAGTTGCAAGAGCAATGCTTCATGATCAAGATCTTCCTATGCATCTTTGGGCTGAAGCTGCCAGAACAACGGTGTATGTATAGAACCATACTCCACATAGAATACTCGAGAACAAGACTCCTGAAGAAGTCTTCTCTGGAAAGAAACTAGAAGTCAGCCATCTTAGAATATTCAGTTGTCATGTGTACATACACATCCAAAAGGAGAAAAGGACAAAATTAGATCCTTCAGGAAAGAAGGGTATATTCGTGGGATACTCTGAAAGCTCGAAGGCTTATAGAATCTATTTCCCAAGATACAAGAAGATTGACATCAGCAGGGATGTGACATTTGATGAAGACACAGCTTACAAAAAATCCAAAAAGATACCTGCTTAAGAACCTAAAGAAGCAGAAGCACCCAGAATTCATGATACAACCATGAATGAAGAAGCTGAAGAAGAAGATCGAGAATTTGAAGAACCACAAAGACCTATAGATCCACCTCTAGAGAAGAATCCTGATAAGAGGAAACCTGCTTGAGTACAAGAACTTATCCAAGGTGTGGAAAGATATGGGGCTCCAGAAGAGAATCATAGAGAAAGAAAGAGGACTAGATCCTGCTCCAGGTATGTAGCTCTACTATGTGATTTCATTGATAAAGAACCTTCCAGTTATGAAGAAGCGACAAAACATAAATAATGGAAGGATGCTGTGATCGAAGAATATCAATCGATCATGAAGAATGATGTTTGGGATGTTGTCCCAAGACCAAAAGGGAAGTCAGTTGTAACTTCCAAATGGATCTACAAGATCAAGCATGCTGCAGACGGTAGCACTGAAAAGTATAAGGCAAGATTTGTGGCTCGGGGTTTCTCTTAGAAAGAAGGAATAGACTATGAAGAAACATTTGCACCTGTAGCCAGATACACTTCCATCAGATTAGTACTTGCTTTGGCTGCAGTGTTGAAATGGAAGATACACCAGATGGATGTCAAGACTACCTTCTTGAATGGTGTAGTAGAAGAGGAAGTGTATGCAGAACAACCACTCGGTTTTGAGACACATGACAGAGAGTCTCATGTATGCAGATTGAAGAAAGCCCTGTACAGTTTGAAACAAGCACCCATGACCTGGTACGATAGAATTGACAGCTTTCTATCCAGTTTGGGATTTACCAAGAGTAAAGCAGATTCCAACCTTTACTACAAGGTTGAATATGGCAACCCAGTGATGCTTCTACTATATGTAGATGATCTATTTGTGACAGGTATGGATGGGTTGATTGTTGATATGAAGAGAAAGCTTGCTGCTGAGTTTGAGATGAAGGACTTGGGTATGATGCATTACTTTCTTGGTATGGAAGTGTGGCAGAGTACAGATGGAATCTTCCTTGGACAAGGGATGTATGCAGTAGAGATCCTGAAGAGGTTTGGGATGATGGACTGCAAGACTATGGCCACACCTATGGCATTGAACCTGAAGCTATTGAACGATGCTTCATCAGATTTGGTTGATGCTACGATGTATCGTCAGATGATTGGGTCATTGATGTACCTGACGAACACGAGACCAGATATTTGCTTTGCTGTGAACACCTTGAGCCAGTTCTTGACAGATCCGAGACATGTTCACTTGATTGCTGCAAAGCATATTCTGAGGTACCTGAAGGGTACAATTGATTATGGGATCAAGTACGATGCAAATCAAAAGATTAACCTGGAGGGTTATGTTGATTCAGATTGGGTAGGCAGTGCCATCAATAGGAAGAGCACTTCAGGATGTTGCTTTAGTATAGGATTAGGTGTGATCTCTTGGTTTTTCAGGAAGCAATCCTGTGTGGAACTGAGTACAGCTGAAGCAGAGTATTGCACAGCTTGTTCAGCTAGTTGTGAGGCAGTATGGCTATGGAAGCTACTGTCTGATTTATTTGATCTCCAGTTGGATGCTACTTGTATACATTGTGACACCCAGAGTTGCGTGAAGTTGTCAGAGAATCCAGTGTTCCATGACAAGTCAAAGCATATCGAGATCAAGTATCACTATATTAGGGATATGGTGCAGAGGGGAGCAGTGAAGCTCTAGTATGCTGCGACGGAGGAATAGATAGCTGATGTATTGATGAAGCCATTTGCTAGGCTGAAGTTCGAGTACTTCAGGGAGAAGCTTGGTGCTCTCCAGATCGAGGTTTCCTCCAAGGGAAAGTGATGCGTTCCATAGCCATTTTGACATGGTGAGAGGATTGGTTCCTTCCATGGTCAGATGTAAGGGCTGAGCCATTTTGTGATGGTGAGAGGATTGGTTCCTTCCATGTCATATATGAGTGTTGAGCCATTCTGACATGACTGTAGGATTGGTTCCTACATGATCAGATATAAGGGCTATTGCTTTTCTTTGAATGGAGTTGCCTGGTGAGGTACTAGGAAAACTTAGTATAGGACCGAGGGCCGTTCTGATATGACCATGAGATGTTATCTCACATGATCAGATATGAGTGCATGGCCATTCTGATGTGATAGAGGGATGTGTTCCCACTTGATCAGATGTAAGGGCTGAGCCATTCTGTCATGGCTAAAGGATTAGGTTCCTCCCATGTTAGATGTGAGTGCTGGCCATTCTGAATTGGTGTCAGATATAAGGGCTACCACCATTCTTTGAATGGAGCTGCCTGGTGAGGTACCAGGAATCCTCAGTCTAGGACCGAGAGCCATTCTGATGTGACTGAGGGATGTGTTCCCACATGATCAGATGTAAGTGTAGTGGTCTTTCCACAAATGATAGTAGTTTGGGTTCCTATCATGCTGGTGGTTGTAATTGCTAAGCCTTTTCACAAATGATAGTAGTTTGAGTTCCTATCATGCTGGTGATTGTAAGTGCTATGCCTTTTCATAGATGGTAGTAGTTTGAGTTCCTAGCATACTGGTGATTGTAAGTGCTATGCCTTTCCACAGATGGTAGTAGTTTGAGTTCCTACCATGCTGGTGGATGTGAGAGCTGTGCCTTTCCACAGATGATAGTAGTTTGGGTTCCTATCATGCTGGTGGTTGTAAGTGATGAGCCTTTTCACAGATGATAGTAGTTTGAGTTCCTATCATGCTGGTAAATGTGAGTGCTGGGCCTTTCTGATATGATTATAGGATTGGTTCCTACATGATCATATGTGAGTGCTGGGCGTGCCTTTCTAATGAGTAGGTCAGATGTAAGTGCTGGGCGGGCCATTCTGACTTAGTGTCAGATATAAGCACTGAAGATGACCTACATGGAGGCTAGGCCTACAACCAGCATGAAAAAGGGCTGGCTCTGTAGAACTTCCTGTGGCAAGAAGAATTGTGAGATAGCACCCGTGATGTTCCAGATCCAGTGATGATTTCTAGTTATGATCCAGATCGAGTGATGATCCAGATCTAGTGATGATGATCCAGCAGTGATGATCCAGATCGAGTGATGATCCAGATCCAGTGATGATGCCCAGTGATGATCCAGATCGAGTGATGATCCAGATCCAGTGATGATGTCCCATGATGATCCAGATCGAGAGATGATCCAGATTCGAAGATGAAGATGACTTGAAGACTCAGAAGACTTGAGATGTAGATGACGAGATGATCTAGCTGATACAGAGAAGAAGACCAGTACTAAAAATTGTGTCGAAAGAATACCTTCCTAGTTAAGAGGAAGTGTTGATGTATTTGTAACTTCGGAATGTATTCATCTATGTATCTTATATATTGTAACTCGATGTTTATTCCGGGATGTATCTATAATGTAATTGAGTCATGTTGTCATGCCCTGATGTTCTGATCAGGAGGATCAATAATGTAAACAAGTCATGTCAATTCATTGTGGGTAACCCTTCGATTGTCTAAGGGTTAAAGTCCCCACAGTTCCGGGGCACTAGGGTTATTAGACTCTCCTAGTAGAGGTCGGCCCTGGTAGAATTTTAATCATGTCGATATTAGTATAAATAGAGAACTAGAGTTTCTATTTATCGTACAACTCATACACACTCAAGTGTAGCACATAGTTGAGGAAGGAGAAGACACTGGGGCTAGACAAGAAGAAGATTACTGCTATTGGGAGGTCACTTACTGTTTTGGGCTTTTATTGTTTTGGTGTTGATTCTATCTCTGAGGAAGTTACGGGGTTTTCTCCATTTATGGTTTCCCTAAGGAAAAACACTGTGTTCATTGTCTCTTGTGTTTGATTGATGTACTTGTTATTCTCTCAGTTAAAGATCCTAATAATGCTAGCTTAACGTTGAAAAACTAACAACTATCAGCCCTATGGTACCACTTCCATCTTTCTCTCCTCGCCAACCTAGGTTGAGTAGGTGGGGAGAAGTATTCCTTCACCAAGGTGGCGGAGGATTATTCCAGGGTGTATACGATGATGACTTCTATGTGTGGTGGGGATGACAGTTACCGACACTTGAGCAGTTTCCTTATACAGGTTTAGACTTTCGAGGAGACAATGATCTCGTCCTCCCACCAGGAGGAATGTGGGGAGAGCTAGGTATTTTTCTTTCTATGTTTTTAAGTTTTTATGAATTTTTTCATAAGATTATATACATATGTATAAGAGTTTTTAATCCATTTAAATGTTTAAAATGCATATGTTTGATCTATCTGCCCTGATGGGCATCCCATAATTTATGTACGACCTGTACCAGGTGGAGATCAAGGTTTGATGAAGGTACTCTAGGGAATGATGGCCAGGCTAACCCAAAGCATTCCCACTATAAAGATTGAGCAGATTTCTATTGTTATGCAAGAATTTGTTTTAGGGATTCCACCTATCTGGATACGCCTCATGAGGAGGGTAGCCAGGGTTGTTTTGGTATATATATAGGAGCCGAAGAGGCTGCTGCAACTAAAGAAGCTGATGATGAGGATGATGCCAGTGATCAGGCCTAGATCTATAGGCATTTTATGGATTGCGATCCAAATTTGTGTATATTATTGTATATTTCCACAGTTGTGATTGGATCTTAGCATAAAAAACTCGACCTATCTATTGACATATTTTTACATATATATATATTTTGCCTAGTTATTTACATGTGCTCCAAATGTATCTGTTGTGTATATTTTACAAGATGTTTGTTAAGTGCCAATCGAGAATATAGTGCGCATATGCATCAATTAACGTATTTTCATTATGTGGAATATGATTAAATTAAATATAATCGAAATTTCTTTAAATTAATCTAACCTACAAAAATTGACGTAACAAGGTAGGGTTTCGCACCTAATAAGACTCATTGAGTTGGGAAACTACCAGTTGAGAGTCAAGTTTGTCTTCCAAATGGGTGATACCATGTGACAAGGAATCCCATAATAACTCAATATCAACTCTGTATTCCGCCACATTTTTGGTAGCGGGACCTAGACAAGCGCCTCCGGAGGCAACTAGTTGTCCCGAGGGTGAATAAATGACCCATGCGATTGAAGCTAGGTTACAAGTATGACGACTAGCGCCATCCACAAAACTTACGAACCACTCAATTGACATCTGTAACAATAACTAGATGATATAAGAACACTAACCAGGTAACTATTGTACATAAAATTACATACAATAAAATACAAGAAAAAGCACCAAGCCTAGGCATAATACTTCTTCAGGTAGAGCCCATTTTTAGGCTCAGGCAGCTTGTTTCCATCAAAATCATTTAACTCATATGCCCCCTTTTTCAAGACCTTTGACACAATGTAGGGTCCTAACCAAATGGTCTTGAAATTTCCTGCCCCCAGGGGTTCTTTGTCTTGATCTCAGAGCAAGACAAGCTCCCCCTCAGAGAAAATTCTAGGCTTGACTGATTTATCATATTGATTTATTATGAGCTTCGTTTGTGGTTAACGCATCTCTACATTTCTCATATAGATGTTCCAAATGTAGCAAACATTCTTCTAATTCAGTCATGTTTGGGAGTACATGAATAACAATTTTAAGTGATGGAATTTCACACTCAACCGGAGGCTTCCACCCCGTGAACGAGTTGGAAAGGTGAAAACCCTGTGGTAGTTTTAACATTGGTATGGTATGTCCAAAGTGCAGGATATATCATAATGCACCAATTTGACTGGGTTGCGTTAATGGTACGCTTAAGAATGGTCTTCAAGGTCTTATTGACTGCCTCGACTTGACCATTCACTTATGGGTAGAAGGAAGATGAGTGATATTGATTAAACCCTAGCATAGTAGCCAATTCGGTCATCATGCTATTCTATAAATGAATGCCATGGTTAGTTACAATATCCTTTGGAATTCTGAAGCGAGTGATAATCTGGTTGAATACAAAAAAGTTGTGGTTTCACCGTTAGCCCTGAAGGTAGGAATTTCCTCTGCCCACTTAGTGAAGTAATCAACAATGAAAATGATATATTTGTGCTCCCCATCCGATACAGGGTTGCACGTCATGTAATCTACCCCCAATTTAGTGAAGGGGCCCACTGTGATGATGGGAAACAAAGGAGGAGGATGCGACCGCATTCTCTTGGTGTAGAGCTGACATGGATGACAACGCTTCATATAGCCTCTACACAATCTTTAAATATCATGGGCCATAAATAATAGGAACACAAAATCTTCTGGGCTGTTTCTAACCCAGAAAAATGAACCATGCATGCTCTGCTATGGGAATCATTTAGGACACACTCGACCTCCTTGTGGGTGAGGCACCGACGCAAAACAGAGTCTACCCCTCTATGGTACAAAGTATCCCCGACGATAAGGTAGTTTTTCACACGAACACACAGTTTATGCTGCTCTTCCCTCGAGAAGGCTGGAGGACACTTCAAAGTCTGGAGATAGATAAGTATATCTTCGTACTAAGGATCAGAGGTTGAAATCAGAAAATGTACTCATCTGGAAATGAGTGTTCTTTAACCGCTACATTCTCTTTGTTGGAAATTCTGCAATAAGTTCTGCAAAAACTAAGGACTTTTTAGATTTGGCATATTGAAAATCCAAGTCAAACTCCTAGAGAATGACTATCCATTTATTGAATTTTCCCTCGATTATGCATCGGGACAAGACATACTAAAAGGGATTAACATCTACTACTACTGTAGTGGTCCTCAGTAGGATGTAGTGACGTAACCTTTGCACATCATAAATAGATGCTAAAGCCAATTTCTCAACTTAGGAGTATTGAAGTTCAGGACCAGCCAATGCACGACTAAGGTAATAGAAAACATGTTCTTGGAGCTTTTCATCTTCCTGGACTAATACTACCCTAATGGTCAATTCTGACGCAACCAGATATAATATAAAATCTCGAGAGTAATCCGGCGGGTGTAACAAAGGAGCCGGCATCGAAGATTTCTTCAATGCCTCGAAAGCAAGTTGTGCGGTTTCATCCCATACAAATGGAGTTTCCTGCTTCAATAGGTGCATGAAACCCTTAGTGATATTGGAATAATTAACAATAAAATGTCAAAGGAATTTAGACTTTCCTTACAGGCTTTGAAGTTGCCTGATAGAACAAGGAGGAGGAAGATTTACAATGGCCTCTACTTTCAAAGGATCCACCTGAATACCTTTATTTGAAACTATGAACCTGAGTAGCCATCCTGAATTGATGCAGAAAACACACTTGTGGGGATTCAAGCATATTATGTAATGTCTACATCGTTCGAAAATCAAGCGAAGATGATCTGGATGATCAATCCTCTTACGAAAATGGGTAGGAAAATCATCAAGGTACGACTCCACAATGAATGTCATGGAATGCAAAATTCATTGCTCATTGAAAGGTAGCCCTTGCATTTTTCTTTACATGAAGGTACCCCAAGGACAAATAAAAATCATTTTATGTTGGTCTTCCGACTTAATTTGGATTTTATTGTACTCGGAAAAACGATCCATAAACGAAAAAACTTCACTCCTGCACAAGCATCAATAATTTGATCTATAAAAGGTGTGGGGTAATTGTCCTTGGGACATGCCTTGTTCAAGTCATGAAAATATGTACATACGTGTATCGTCCCTTGTTTCTTATCAACGGGAATAGGATTGGATACCCATTCGGTCAAAGCAATCGGGTAGATGAAACTAGATTTCAACAATTTTTCCACTTCAGCCTTAATGACTGCTGCCTTACGCGGCTTAACAGATCTAAGTTTTTGTCGAACTGATTTGGCATCAGGATAGGTTCATATTTCATGTTCAACAATCGATGGATTTATGCCTCACATCTCCTCATATGACTAGGAAAACACGTCATGAAACTCCTTAAATAAGACAGTATAGATAGTAATCTTCTCCAAAGAGCAGCTTGCACCAATATGTACATTTTGGATAGTGTCGGGGTTTGCAGAGATGTTGATAGGAATGGTTGTAGAAATATTTGCCACCTTCCCCTTGTGAATAATTCCCTCCCTTGGCAAGGGATGAATTGGTAAATCAACATCGTCTCCCACTCTCACATGGAACTCTTGGTTTTCGATTCTACTTAGCTCTAGAAGGAAGTAGGATCTATGGTGAATATCTTCGCAGATATTGTCTCACCCACTCATGGCTTCAAAATGGCTTCATCCAAAGGAAAAACCATGTCTAAGCAATCTTCTGAGTATAAAGAGTTCTCTTTCGAGGGAGGAAGATAAGCTTCTTCCGAATCCTTTGAGACTATAGAAGGATTCGAAATTGGATCAGAAATGGTGTTAACGATAGCTTGGTAAGCAACTTCCACCGTCAATAAGGGAAACTGAGGTTTGTAACGGGTAGGATGGACCCAAGGATCAGTTCTATCGACAACCGTTGCGATAGACTTACCCACACTCGTGGAACCTAGATAATTTATCAAAACTAGGATATCAAATGTGCCCATTAGCGATGAATACATACCAGCACCCAAGCTCTCTGTAGTAGGCTTCACCTGATCAAATGTCCCTTTCAAGAAAAATTGAGTTGGTCAACAGTAACCAACTTTCCTTCATGTGGAAAAACCACTACTTGAAGAACAATCGAGGAAATCGTGCCCATAGCGTAAGTCCAGCTTCTCCCCAGAAGCAAGTTATAGTTCAATGGAGCATCAATCACCTCCACTTTAGCAGACACCACTTTCCCTACCAACTTAATCTCAAAAGCTCGTAGGATACCACGCGGATGGAAAGAACTCCCATTGAAAGCAATAAGTAAGGTGTTTGATAGAACAAGCTCCAGGGAACCCAAAGCCTTCTAGCAAGAAAGAGACATGACACATGTGGAAGATCCCTCATCAATAATTGTTCATCCAATGGTTTTACCACCATGGATGACATCTACCGATAAGGACACATGATACGGTAGGTGCATATTAACATATGATAGATTGAAATTTGCCATCAGACTCAAAGAATCCATGCTGCCTAAAGCTGCTAAAAGGGCATCTTGCTGAGCAGGGAAAATCTGAAGCACTTCCAATGTAGACATCACACAAGGGGTTTGGGCCAAATATTCCACCACCGAGTAATTAGAAGAAGCCCTAGATTTTGGGTTGTGAAATTCCTTTTTAAATATACCTTTTGATATTTTGGGCATTGGGTCAGCAGGTTTCTCGATTGTAAGAGGGTTAGAGGTTTCACCAACATATTTTCCCTTCTCAGGAGCCTCCGTCTCATAATATTTATTTCTTGTCTAGATCAAGGTACTATATTGTACCATGTTGATATAATTTTGGTCAGGAGGGGCAGACGAAGCACCCCCAACTACATTAGAAACATAAGATGCATTTTGTCCTTGGGGAAAATGATCCTTCAGAACAACCAGTTGTTGGGTTTTGAGCAGCTACTGAGAGTGATCAAGGAGAGGGAAATGATGAGTTAAGTGATATCCCTGGAAAAAATTACAAGGGAATTTCACCTTCCTTTTCTCCTTCTTCCCCCCATCAACATTGTTCGTGGGTTTAGGCTTGTTTTGATTTCCCTCACCTTTCTTCCCTTTCTTCTTTTTTCCATTGGGCTACTGATTGTCCTTTTGGGAGGATTGAGCAAACAAATTTTCATTTTGGGGTGAGGAGGCAGCCTTTGCTACCTCCGCTGTAGACTGCTTGATGGACAACTCATGGAGTTGCTTGGCCAAAGACTCTACAATGGGAGAATTCACTGAACCAACCACGCCATCAGCATGGGGTCTAGGTTTGGGTTTCTCAACACTGTGGGTGGATCGTAGTGCCTCAGGTATGATTTCATATAATATCCCAGACTGAGCATTTATCAAATCCATCCACTGGGTCCTAAGGATGGCCTCTTCTTTAGTGGTCACCCCCAAAGTGGATACATCCTTAGATATATAAGGAAATAAATATTTAAGGAACAACTCTAACAAGAACTCNTCATACCAGACATGAAGCTGGAAGTGGTTTAAGAACACTTTAGCTAAGTCCCAAAAACTATCAAACACAGTAGAAGGCAATTCAATATACCACTTTGCTGCAACACCATTCAAAGTTCTTTGTAACAACCTCAACCGAATGGTGTCATCGTTCAGTGAGTTGGAAGAGCACCATAAATGGAAAGTGGTGATATGGGCACCCAGATCTTCACCAGTTTTTCCCTCAAACTTGGGAATGTCTGAGGGTAACTTAGTTGGAACAGGTGTCCATGTGGCACTATGTTTCATTGGGTCATTCATCAAATTGGTCAAATATGGAAAGTTTAAAGCTGTTAGGAACTGAATTTTAGGCCTAACCAGAGCCTGAAAAGCATGAGTTTGGGAGGTAGAAGGGCCTGCTCCCTGGTTCCCAAAAGTAAAGGTGGGGTTGCCCCCAGCTACCGGTTGTGAACTAGTTGGAATAATTTGAAATGGATTCCACCCACAAGCCAGTGGATTATTTTTGTGTAGTGCAGTATAAGTAGTTTGAGCCCCTCCAGATGAAACTGGAGTCTGAAAGACTGGAGCGGGTATCCCTCCGCTAAAAAGTGAGAAAGGATAGCTCGTAAACAGAGCTGAAACCAGAGTTTAGAAACCTTGACCATAAGTGTTTGTATTTCCAAATTGCATCCCCACATATGCATGTGTAGGACCTACATAAGGAGTAGATGGGGGAATGTGCCCCCCATTTCATGGAAATCCTTGGACAAATGAAAAGGATCCAATTGGACCATTATGAGTAGTATGCATAAAAGCGGTTGAAGCAAAAGGTGCATTGGGAATCCCAATGACAACCCCACTAGAAGGACCTACTACATTCGAGGAATTTAGGGGTTGAACCACCCAACTACTTGGTGATAAAGGATTAGTAGATATACTAGGTCTAGGAGTGTCAACTGGGGCATGTGGTACTCCTCCAGGAAACACGGCTGAAGTGGGGGTAGACATACCCTCCACAGAGCTTGCCATAATACCGCTCACGGGAACACCAATCACAGGTGAAGTGAATGGAAGAACTTGGATGATCATAGGATCGTTGAATTCAGTAAGAGGGGGGTTAAAGTTTCTTGCAAACTCGCCATCCTATGAGTTTCAATCTCTACTGTAGTTGTATCAACCTGATTTGTCCTAAGTTTTGGTTCACCTAGAAATTCATTTACTCCTATCGATTCAAAAGAACCGTTAATATCTAATCTCCACTATTGAGGGGGTGGTGGAGGCTCCACTGTGAAAGCTGGAGGAAGGTTTTGCAACCTTCTTGACCTTTAGAGAGGTTGGTCCTCCATGGCTAATAATTGACTTTTCACACACCCTAAGGCTGGCTAAATACAAACAAACCACACAACACTCACTAAAAAAATCCTAAATCCAAATAGACAAATGGGTATAAGATGTGCCTTCCCGAAGAAAGATGATAGATGGTTACTTGGCGTCCCTGTAGATGTTATTAGGCACAAGCGGAGGAATCACCCAACTGCCCTCCCACACATTGTATCATGGTTACCTTCTAAGCCCATCCAAGGTAGACTAGAAATAGCCTTCTGGTATACCTGTGTATGAACCCTAGATGTCAAAGAGACTAAAGGCTACAACAACGATACTAAAAGTTTTGGGGGACAGTCATAAGCCTAATTTGTACGCATGGGTAGGGTATAAAATCTCAAAACCCTATCAACACTGGCACCGCACGGGGCCCAAGAGGTGGTATTGACAAAAGTTCCCAGATGCGTAAAAATATTGGTCTACGCTCGAACAAGGAATCATAAGGTTATCTCCTTAGTCTAGGTCCGTACACGGCCTCGTGCTTAAACTCCCTTTTGAGAGAAGCTTCCCAGATACAATCACCATAAAGGAGGATTTACCTAGTGATTGACCAACTACGTCTGAAATCAAATACTTGTGGAGAGCTAAAACTCCCTAATTGACAAGTCTAGCCTAAGCTAGTTGGTGTAGGAGCCTAAAAAAGAAAACTTACTAATAATTTTTAAATTATATCATTTTTTTTAATAGGCTGTTTTTAGTCAGAGGCAAATGGTGTAAAAATTATGTGATGTTATAGACTCAATAAAAGAAAGCAAAAAATGATGCATAAAAATACTTTTTCAAAGCAAATTGCAACTACAAAGCCCGATTTTTCTTTTCTTTTTGTAAATGCAAGTTAATGAACTCAAGACTAAGCATGAGAAACTACGAGACTTTTTAAATTTTTTTTTTGAAATTTTCTTTGAAAAATAACGAAAAGAAATGCTACACGCAACCTAACGCAAAACATTTTTGTCTTTTATTTTCAAACAACTTCAAAAAACTACTATGCAAATAAATTCAACAGTTGAGCAATTTGACTAATCTAACCATATAAAAGTGGAATGAGGCAAAGAGATCCCAAAGTGACCTACTTCAACCAAGAGGAAGAAGACTGGAACAAACCCTGACTTGGAGAAAATAACAAACTTGCAAGTTTACTAGATCCACAAAGAGAAAAGTGACAAACTGAGACTACAAAAAAGAAGTACATAGTATAAAGCATTCAAGGACTTGATCACTGACCTAGAACACAAGCACCTTAACTTACAAACCAAGCAGGAGGACCACCTACACTCACTAGTGCAAGAAAATCAAACACCAGAAGCTCAAGGACTTGACAAAATCAAGCATACGATGTGACGTACAGACCTCAGACTCACAGAATCATGTCATAAACAAAGCCTCATAAGCAATTAGAAAGCCAAAAAGTAGGGACAAGCAAACCCTAACAGACCAAAAGAATTCTATAGGAAACACGCGACTGTCTATACAAACAACTCGCATATGACACATGACTGTCCAACAGGAAACCCACCTGTACACATTAAAACATACGACTGTCTAGGCAGGAAACCTGCGTGTGATACTAAAAATTTTTCAAAGAAAAAAGACTAGCAACAAGGCTCTAAACAAGCCAAACTATAAATAAAAGGCCAAAAACCTACTGAACACACACAGAATAAAAAAGAAGCAAAGTCTAGTAAGGGGACCTAAAGAATGGACCCACAACAGGCTGGACTGCCCAGTGGAGTCGCCAGTTCTGTTGTTCAGGAGAATGCACCCTTGTAACCTAGGGTCTCTAGGGTTACCAACTTACTAAGACACTTGCATACAATCAACTTATCTAGAAAATGAAATAGGAAGAGGAAGAAGGCTTGACTTACTCGATTTATTACGGTTGATCCAAGCTTGGTGTTCTCCTCTTTCAGTCTCCTTCAAAGCTTCCATGGCTCTCCCAATTCCCCTGTAAAGGACAAGTTCTTCAAGGAATATCTCATATATATATTAATGGTTAGTGAAATACATATTCATAATAACATAATTGAAATCATTCATAATCCATCATACATGAGAAAATAACAACACAAAGATTGGAAAAAGAACTTTCTTTATTCATAAACAAAGAATGGTAAGATTACAACCCAACTTCTGAAACAATGAATCGTCTGCAAAATGAGGACACTGAGTTCTACTGCTCCATGAGGTCTTAAGGCATGCCACCAGCATAACTTTTCTCTTCTAGGAAATATTTTTTATTAGCTCCATCCCAAGCCCTCTATTTATACATGGGGAATGGAGAGGTTGCAAAGGTTAGGATGGTTGAGACAGTTGAGATAGTTATTGATTAAGGCTCAACTGATCTTGAATAATCACGATTTATTATTTTTAACATTGGGTTAAGGTACATGCGAGTATGTATATAGGCAAGTCACTTGTGACACACCTCTTGCTCAAAGGAAACTCTCGTGTTCAATGTACACGCGGGTTGCAATGAAAATAGTCGCGTATGACACGCGGGTTGCAATGCAAATAGTCGTGTATGCATCCTTTATATCCAAATGAAAATGTATGAATCTGGTTAGGATTTTATGTATCAATGGTCATGCACATCTATAGTGTTTGGGAAACCTCAATCCTATTGTCCTTTTGTGCTCCGACATATTGGATGTCAGTACTCGGATGGAGAAGTTCCTTTTTGGTTGATAATAGTGATTTGGGTGCATCGATGCATATATAAACGAGACACACCAGGCTCTTTGAATTTCAACGCAACATTGTAACAACATGAAATACAAAAATTCTAAAAAACTCATGCCGCAGACGCACCGTTGCACATGTATTTAGAAAACACATAATTATGAATTATGTCATTTAATGCATTAATACTATCAAATGTAGTAGACATCTTCTACCATGGGGGATATTGCAGATGTTCATATACGGTGTGTTTGTTGTTATGATGCACTATTGTGTTAAAGAGTTGTGAGTGTAATGATACATGCTCATTGATTAGATGCACGTAATTAATTTTAAAGTGTTGTGGTTTTATGTGTAAAATTAAAATTATGTATTCATATCAGATGTTATTTTAGTATTCAACCACACCAATTACAATATTTCAGAGTATATATATATAGCTTAAGATCACCTTATTCTTATTGGAAGTTATATTATGATATAGTTCTTAAAATATTTTAGGACTGTAGAGTCTATATTGATTGCTGGTTTGGCTCGAATGCAGGGAGAAAAGTTTATAGTATCAAATGGACAATTCTTTAGATTCCAGCTCATTCCATCTTGTACAAATTTCGACGAGATCTCCCTTTCCATCTTTAGTAAGTTCAGGTTTTATTTATATTTTCACTATTTATTATGATTTATGTCATTTATCCATGTGGGTCTGAATATCAATTTATTCTTTATTGTAGGATCTCGATTTAGGTCCGAGTTTAGATGCATAAGATATTCCATCAGTTTCAAAATGCCATGAGCGCTTATCAAGAGTAAGATAATGCAAGCAGTTCGTAGTTGAAAATGGGCAGCCGCTTTACCCCTCCAATTGTAACATGCCATGTTCACGTCGTAATCCTGGTTCATCGATGGTAATTCTTCATGGGATGAAACTCTTTTATGACAACCCAATAGTTTATGTTTTTTTATCAAAATGTCAAGGGTTGAAGGATAACCCTTGGCGTGTCACACTCACCCATTACACCAATGATATATTACCCAATGTTGATGGTCTAAAAACCCCTACTGCAGTAAGAAATCCAATAGGTGATATAGAAATACACATAGGAACACTTCCCTATCCTCATCTTTTAAAACTTTTGAAGCCAAAACAACTATGTCTCATCCTAATTTGACGAACCCCTTTGCTTATGTTCAGTCAATTGAAAGTTATGGTGATCCGAAGTATGATATGAATTCCACCCAATGAATCTCTACTAGAATATCCTAAAAGTTGCATGAGTTGAGAGCAAAATTGTCCAAGCACACACCAAGGTTCGTCCAATTGTTGAAGGGTAGTGATGATTTCTCCCTTCTTGTGAATCTGCAAAGTAAATATCAAACTTCTTACAACCGTGCTTTGTATAGTTCTTGGCCATCTTCTCTACCTGTGCCTGATGTTGCAACTACATTGTCATTTTGTGGTAATCATTTTATGATTTCCAAGTCTAATATAGATGTTGCAAATCTTGGGTTGTTTATCCTTTCACATGTACTCGTTCCTCTCAAATAGTTAGCAACCCTAATGCCATTTTGTGGTCCTTTCTATTGCTAGTTAGACTACTTGAATATTGTTAAATACAAGCATAACATTTCCATGTATAATATGTGAATGAATAGTTATGTTTCTAAAAAATTTAATAGGAAGAACTTGTTATATATTGATGGCCGCCCACACACTTATGAGAACATTGTAAGGTTCATAAATAGTTCTAGGTGCTCTTTATTTTTTCCAAATTGTTCATTCGAGGAACATTTTAATGACTAGGATTTATTTATGAAAATAAAAGCATCCAAATTTATTGTTGTACATGTAATACATAGTTTGTCTCATGTTGACGAGTTGTTAATAAACTATAAATTTCCTAGATCACCAATCGCTCGTCAGATACGCCTTGGAATTACCCTTAGATATCCCCTTGGGTCGTAAGACAAAAAACATTGGTTAATTTTATTTGTTAATTTTCAATGGGATTCATCTTAATGTATTTCTTAGTTTGAACTCATGTTTTATCAATTGTTAATTTAATTTATAAATTGTTTGTTTTCTGGCCAAAATAGGGGAGTTTTTCTAAAATTGTCATGTGAGTCATCGTACAATTAAGTATGTTTGATCACACTATTATCATATGTGTAATTGTCATGCCAAAATCTCACACACATACTCTTGGATTGCACTACATGTACTGCTAGCTCGGATACAACGCTCTTGTTTGATTAATTGTACATGTTAATTTGTAATGGGATTCATGTTAATTTATTGCTCATTTTGAAAAATTGTTTTATAAATTGTTAATTTAATTTATAAATTGTTTGCTTTATGGATAAAGTAGGGTACTTTCCCTAAACTCATTATTTCAGTCGTCATATAGTCAAGGATGTATGATCACACTGTTCATATGTGTAATTGTCACGTTGAGATCTAACACGTACTAAATTGCAAAACATGTTGTTAGTTTTTAAGATAGAAGTATAATTTCCATCTTATTTGCAACATAATATAAACAAGGATCACGAAAAGAATAATCAAAGAACATAAATAAAAATCAAAAGATTTATCCTGGGAAACCCTTCTAGGGAAGAAAACCCAACAACCTTTCTTATAGAGAATAAGTTCAAGATACAAAGTAAATGAGCATATTACTCAATAAAGAGTGATAGATAATCCAAAGAAGATAGAAAACCCAGAAATATATTCTTTTAGACTTCGACCTTCTTCTCCCTCTCTCACTTGCTCACTTCTCTAGTTGAGTTGAGTGAAGTTGCTTGATGGATGAAATGAATGAGGCACCACTTCTATTTATATTGGTTTGAGGATGAAAATTTTCATCTGGTGGGGTTGACTTGTATTTATTTCCTGGGTCAACTTCTCTTCTAGAATAATAATATTGCTTTTATTATTATTTTCTTTGGGATGACGTGGTGTGAGTTTGCCTCATGTAGATACAACACCAACACTCCCTCTTAGCTAGTTAGACATCATCATGCTATAACACGTTTGAATATCATATGAGAATTATGAATGTACTGAACATATCTACATCGTAAGAAATTTCTTCTGACACAAATCAGTCTATCAGTAAGGGTCATCAAATCAACTCAGTCCATCAAGGAGTCAACAACTCAGCCTAGTCCATTGGGGAGTCAACAAGAAACAACTCAACTCAATCCACTGAGGAGTCAACAACTTAACCTAGTCCATTAGAGATTTAACATGTAATGAATCAACTTAGTCCATCAAGGATTTGACAACTCAAATTGATCCATTAGGGAGTCAACAAGCAAAAACTCAACTCAATCCGCGGAGGAGTCAACAACTTAACCTAGTCCATCAAAGAGTTAACATGTAATGACTCAACTCAGTCCATCAAGGATTCAACGACTCAAATTGATCCATTAGGGAGTCAACATGTACTGACTCAACTTAGTCAATCAAGGAGTTAATAACTCAACCCAGTCCATCAAGGAGTCAACATATAATGAATCAACTCAATCCATCGAGGAATAAACAACTCAACCCAATCCATCAGGGAGTAAACATGTAACAAATCAACTTAGTCCATTGAGGATTCAACAACTTAGCCCAATCCATTAGAGGGTCAACATGTAACTACTCAACTTAGTCCATCAAGGAGTCAACAACTCAACCTAATCCATCAGGGAATCAACATGTAACGATGCAACTCATTCCACCGAGGAGTCAACAACTCAACCCATTTCATCAAGTAGTCAACATGTAACAATTCAAATCACTCCATTGAGGAGTCAATAAGTAACAAATCAACTCAGTTCATTGAGGAGTAAAAAACCCAACCTAGTCCATCAAGGATTTAACATGTAACAACTCAAATTAGTTCATCACGGAGACAACAACTCAACTCAGTCCATTTGGGAGTCAACATGCAACAACTCAACTCAGGCCATCGAGGAGTCAACAAATCAACCCAATCCATCAAGGAATCAACAAAGGATCAGTTAGCTCCCTCTCTCTTCTCGCAAAGGAAGAGTCACAACATTCTCCCTATCTCATGGATATTTTCTCATTGATACTGCAACATCAATCCTCTAACTTAACAAGGGAGACATTCTCCACTACTCCAATCCGGTCATGAAAGTACAGAAACATTTCCCCACGAAGAGGCTTGGTGAGAATGTCGACATTCTGGTCATATGAAAGAAAAAATTGGAGCTGGATTGCTCCTATCTGCTCCATGTCACTGATGTAATGATACTAAATCTTGATATGATTTGAATTATAATGAAATATTGGATCCAGTGATCATTGTACACAACTATGGTTATCATAGTGAATCAATGTCGACTCTAGTGTTTGACCAAACAATCCGACAAGTAATTTTGAAGCCATGTTGCTTCTTGGGCTGTAACACATACTACAATATACTTAACATATGATGTACTTAGTGCCACTGAGGTATGCTTCCTGCTACATTAGAAAATCATGGCAGATCCAAAATTGAAGCAACACCCAAAGGTTCTCTTCTTGTCTACAACACTCCCTTCCTAATCATAATCATAATAGCCCCGCAATCTCATGTCACCACTAGAATGCGAGAAACCTCCTGCAATAAATAATGAAAATGCATGATATAACAGAAATAGTAGAGCACATAAGGAATTTTATTGATCACATGCCACTTCGAGGGGGCAATCTCCTTTGAGCAATCTCAATACAAAATAACTCGTGGATGCCTTCATTGGACTCAACATGTACTTATATACTAAGTATAATCTAAACAACTATTACTCCCCATGAATGTGGGATAATACAATATACTCATGAGATGACTTACAAAGCATATGCATCCAACAAAAATATACTAACGAAATAAAGAGAAGGGTTGACACGGGTTCCTAATATCCCCTCCCTCTTAGAAAAAAATTGTCCTCAAAGATTTAGATGTGGAAAATGTTGTTGAATCTGAAGGAGTGGTTCCCATGTAACATCTTCTGGTTGCATGCCGTGCCATTGAATTAATACCTCTGTGATGTATCAAGAGAAAAGTTAACAAGTGCGCTTATTGAGGATGGCCTCCAACTCCAAAATGATGGATCCTTCATTATCCAGTGTTGGTAACACAATTTGTGCTATGATGTTGGTTCCAGTCACTTTCTTAAGACAAGAGACATGAAATACTGGGTGAATGCGAGAAGAAGGAGGAAGTTCCAATTTATAAGCAACAAACCCAATATTTTGAAGAAACTTATATGGCCCACAGAACTTTGGATCTAGCCTCTGATTCCCTTTGAGTTTCAAGGAGGATTGCTTGTAATGATGTAGACAAATAAAAACCATATCACCAACTTGAAAAGTGTGCTTAGAATGGTGCTGATCGACCTGTTGTTTAATGTGGTTTCTTTCCATGTGAATATTGTCCTGCAAAATGTGAAGAATTTGATCTCGGTTTTAGAGAGCCGTGTTAACTTCCTGCACTAGTGAACTGATGGGGGTGTATGGAAGGAGCATCGGCGGTGCCTGAACATAAACTGCTTCATATGGAGTCATTTTAGATGTAGTATGGTAGGAAGTATTGTACCACCATTCAACGAGAGGGAGCCATTTTTCCCACTGATTATGTTGTTCAGAGGTGAAACAATGAAGATAAGTTTCCAAACATTTGTTGATGACTTCTGTCTGACCATCTATTTGTGGGTGATATCCTAAACTCATATTTAGTTTGGTACCAGTGAGCTGAAATAAATTTGTCCAAAAAATGACTTGTGAAAATTGTGTCACGATCTGAGACAATGGAAGAAGGGATTCCCTGAAGATGAAAGATATGGTCCATGAAAATTTGTGCAATTGAGGAGGTGGTATATGGATGGTTGAGAGCACAAAAATGACTATGTTTGAAGATCTGATCTACCACAACCAAGATTATGGTCTTCCCTTCATATTTAGGGAGCCCTTCAATGAAATCCATCGAAATATCTGTCCAAATCCTTGTAGGGATGGGAAAGGGTTTGATCAATCTGGGAAGGAGAGTCATTTCACTCTTGTGGCACTGGGAGGTATCACATCCGACCACCATTTGTTGAATTTCCTATTTCATTCCCTTCCAAAATAAGTTACGCCATGCCCGCTCATACGTTTTGAGGAACCTAGAGTGCCCTGCCGATGGATAAGCATGGCGTTCATAAAAAACATCCCGTTGAAGAATTGTTCTTTGGGGAAGCACAAGATGATCCTTATATCTCAGAGAAAAACCATCCCAAGAGTAATGAGGTACAATAGAAGAGTTACTGGCCAACCGTTGGATGATTTCAGATAATGAACAGATTGTAACCAATTTGGACTAGGATTAGAAATAGCTGAAAGAGAAACATGGCCATCAAATGTGCGGGAAAAAGCATTCACCACAAGATTGTCCTTACCCTTATTGTAAGTGATCTCATAGCCATAACCCATGTGTTTTATAATCCTATTATTTTGTGTTGGGGATGAGACCCGTTCTTCTAGGAAATATTTCAAACTCTAGTGATCAGTCTTTATGCAGAAATGATTCCCTAACAGGTATGGATGCCACTTCTGTACTACATGCAAAATAGCCATAATTTCCTTCTCATATGTAAAGGCATCTAAATTAGTATCTAAAAGGGATTTTCTGGTGAAAGCAATGTGATGTTCATCTTTAAGGAGAACACCAAGTCCATTGTCACAAGAATCACTCTCAATAGTGAAGGGCTCGGAAAAATCAGGTATAGATAGAACAAGTGTGGTACACATAGATTGTTTCAGTTTGTGAAATGCACACTCAGCAGCATGTGTCCATGTAAAAGAATCCTTTTTCAGTAGAGCCATTAATGGAGCTGCAATCTTCCCATAATCCATGACAAACTTGCGTTAGTATCTAGTTAGTCCCAAAAACCCACGAATTCTGTTCAGTGTCTGAGGATGCAGCCAATTATTCATGGCATCTATTTTTGTAGGATCTACGCGAAACCCTTGTGCTGAAAAAATATGCCCAAGATACTCTACTTCCTCTTTCCCAAAAACACATTTAGATTGTTCGTCACAGAGATGATGATAAAAAAAAGTTGCAGTACAAGATCCATACGTTGGAGATGCTCAGCCCATGTTTTACTATAGATGAGGATATCATTAAAGAAGACCAGAATGAAGTTCCTCGAGTAGGGACGAAATATTTTAGTCATCAATGCTGGGAATGTGGAAGGAGTATTTTTTAGGCCAAAGGGAACGACCAAAACATCATAGTGGCCATCACATGTGCATAAATCCATTTTAGGGATATCATCCTCATGAACCTGAATTTGGTGATACCTAGAACGAAGATCCAACTTAGAGAAAAAATGAGCACCATGAAGCTCATAAATAAGCTCATTAACAATAGGAATTGGAAACTTATCCTTTATTGTGATGTGATTAAGTGCTCAAAAGTCAATGCAAAGGCACCATGACCCATCTTTTTTTTTTTTTCCAGATAAGAAGAACTAGTGAAGAAAAGGAACTGGTACTAGGGAGAATAATACCTTGATTCAGTAAGTCCCAAATGAGCATCTCAATCTATGTCTTTTGGTGAAACATGTAGGGATAGGGCCTGATGTTGGGAAGGATGCTTACAGGAAGGAGCAAAATACAATTTTCCTCTGGTATTGAAGGTGGGAATCCCACTGGTTCAACAAAGGGACATGAATATTGATCCAAAATTTGTTGTAAATCCAAGGGAGCAGTGGATACCTCTGAAAGTTGAATCTGAATGAAATGGAATTGAGCGAAGACACCATGTGAATTATTCTAAGGATATTTTCCATGTGATGTCAACTAATGATGCTAAGATACCCTAGTTATAATCCCTTCAATGTGTTTTTTTTCCCAGTGACTGAAAAATGCATCCAAAGTTCAACAAAATCCCATATGATGGGTCCAGGTGTGCGTAACCATTGACCACCCAAAACCACATCACATCTTCCTAAGGGAAAGGAAAACATGTCAGAGAAAAATTTATAATATGCAATAGAGATTCATTACAACACTTCCCTTTGCAAGTAAGGTGCCCCCATTGGCAATCATGACTTCAAAGATGGAGCAAGGATGGACAAAACAATCAACCTATTTGGCAATCTGAGGGTCAATGCTATTATGAGTGCTGCCATAATCAATGAGTATTGTAAGAGGCAGCTTCTTGAAGAAACCATTGACCCGCATGGTTTATGGGTGGTGACTCTAACTAATGCATGAAGAGATATCTTTGGATGGTCATCTTGAGTAGGAGGGTCAATAGGAAGCTATTGAATATCGTCCTCTTCATATACTTGATTCAGAGTATCAAAAGAAATTCAAGGTGTAGGAGGATAATGCAAGAGATAGATATTTTGCTTGGCGCATTAAAGTCCCCAGGTAAATTTCTCATCAAAATTATAACAGATCCATTTTTCTCTACGTGCCTGCATCTCGAATTCAGAAAAATGCTTGATAGGAGTGGTTCTAGGATCTAGCATGATTGGAGATATTTGGGGAACCATATTTCTAAATGGAACAAAAGTGGATTTGGAGTGTTGTTGAGCTATGATGTTTTCCTCCTCCAACTTATCCAACCCTAGGGATTCCATCATTATGTTGGGACATAAAATTTTAACCTCAGTTTGGATTACATCCTTCATACCATTGATAAAACAACTCCTATAGAATGCATCAGGCAATCCTTCTGTGTGATTGGCCAGTTTCTCAAATTATGTCTGATACTCCCTCAGAGTGCCAGTTTGACAAATTTTAGTGAGTACTCCTATGAAGTCATCAAAAGCACTTGGGCCAAATCATTGCAAAATGAGTTGGCAAATATATGTTCAGTTTGGATCTTCATGAGGCTTGATGTACCAACAGAACCATTGAAGGGATTCATGTTCCAAATGAAAATATGCAAGTGGGACATTGTTGACATCAAAATTTTTATGCAGACTGAAATATTATTCTTCCGTGTATATCCATCTAGTCAGATCATCACCGTTGAAGCTTGGAAAATCAAGCTTTAGCCCATGAAAATTACTGGAAGAAGAGAATCTAGTGTCTACAGAAGACTCGAGCTATCGTCTATTGTTCATGGCTGAATGTTGAAGATGGAGGCTAGATTTTTTTTCATCCAAATCTTGGATTTTGGTCTCGGGGGTGACAAGTTTGTCTTCCACTTGTTTGTTTTCTCTAACACGAGTGACAACCATAACCAGGATTTTGTTTTTGGAAATGGGTAGAAAAACAAAAACATAAAGATTTTTAGAAAAGGAAAATCTGGAGTTGGAAAAAACTCAGGTGGGTAATTGGGGTTTGACTAGGTTTTGGACACTTTTTGAGAGACATGGAAGCAAAAAATGAGAATTTCGGAAGCGGGCTGAAAGAATGGGAAATTTTTTCAAAGAGGGACAAGGAAGCAGAATTAGAAAATGAATGCCATGGAAATTTTTGAAGACGATTGGGTGAGAATCGGAAAAGTTACGAAAAACCCTAAAAATAGACAAATGTGGGATTTTGGGATTCGGGAAGTGGAATTTGGGATAGGGTCCTCAAGGAAGGAAATATGCATAATGGAATTATAGAGGAATTGATCTATGGTGGCTTTGGATAGATGCAATTTTTGGTTTATCAACTGGAAATAGATATGGACCCCATGTATGTTCTATTTCCTAAAGGTTCAGGGGATTCACCCGACCACCAATGTTGTCTAATGACTTGCGTATTGGGGTTATTCCCATAGTTAAGAGGCTAGGGGTTATTCCCTGATACGAACTTGCAATTGAAATGAACAATACCGATGAAAATAATAAGTACTATTGTAATAATCATAGTGCTGAAAATCACTACAAAAGAAAAAAAATTGCAGAAATCCCATCCATTGAGCCCAATAAACTTCTTTGATACTAGATGTGAGAAACCTCCTGCAATAAATAATGAAAAGGCACGATATAATAGAAATATGAAAGCACATAAGGCATTTTATTGATTGCGATCCACTTCGAGGGGGCAATCTACTTTGAGGAAGCTCAATACAAAATAACTCATGAATGCCTTCATTAACCTCAACACGTACTTATATACTAAGTCTAATATAAACAACTATTACTCCCCATGAATGTGGGGTAATACAATATACTCATGGGAAGGCTTACAAATCATATGTGTCCAACAAAAATATACTAATGAAATAAATATAAGGGTTGACATAGGTTTCTAACATAGAAGCATAACTCATGCCACGCAAGTACTTGAACACATGTTTTGTAGCAACCTAGTGTACTTGTTTTGGTTCAGCGATGAACTGGATGAGGGGACTCACTACAAAACATATATTTGGTTTGGTATTAACCATATACATCAATGATTCAATCAACTGTCTATACATGGTAAGATCTGTCAAATTTGAATAGGAACATAATATCTTAACTTCTTTAGATTGGAATCCATTGGTGTGGCCATGGACTTACAGTCCGTCATCCCAAATCTCCTCAGTATATCATTAGTGTACTTCCCTTGAATTAGGAATATCTCATCATGCCTTTTCCATAACTCATCAAAACAAGGTCATTCATCTCGAACTCAGAGGCTAGATTCCTCTTACACCACTCAATGAGTTTCTCAGCTCCGGTGAGAAACAAATCATCAACATAAAGCACCAGGATAAAAGGCTCAGCATCCACAACCTTGTAGTAAATATTAGAATCTACACCACTCTTAGTGAATTCCAAACTCACCAAGTATATTCCATCAATCCTAGTATACCATGCACGTGGTGCCTCATTGAGTCCATATAAGGAATTTTTTAGTCTGGACATATGTCACTACTTCCAGTGAACCATAAGACCCTATGGATGCTCAATGCAGACCTATTCCTTGATCACAGGATTGAGTAAGGTAATATTTACATCCATATGATGCAATTTCCATCCTATAGATGAAATAAGAGCAATAATAATCCTAATGGAAGTATACCAAGCAGTAATCATTTTCTTATTTCTGAGAGAATCCCCTGGAGATAAATATCATTCAGTAATTTTCAATACTTCCATCTTATTCATGTTTGATATTGTAAATACACTTGGAAGTCATTACTGACTTCACCCCAGGTCTCGAAACAATCTCCTACTCATCATTCTTCATGATGTATTGATATTATTCCATCATGTCATCTTTCCTTACTTACGGGTTGGAATCCTCCTCATAGTTAGAGGGCTCAATGTAGCTAGGGTTTTACCCCTAGCTTGTGCGAATGAGCACCTACTAAGGAGAAGTGACTCCTTAGTAGCAGTTTAGTAAAATGTAAATGAAAATGCTAA